>JAEUCK010003453.1:0-47562 GCA_017311455.1 Otocyon megalotis megalotis | reverse complement strand
AACCCTTAACCCTAGCCCTAATCCTAACCCTAACCCCTAACACTATCCCTAACCCTAACACTAACACTAACCCTAACCCTAATTGTCCCGTAACCCTAAACTTAACCCTAACCTTAACCCTACACTGTACCGTAAACCTAATCCTAACCTTAAGCTTTACCTGAACCATAACCCTAACCCTAAACTTAACCCTAAATCTAAACCTAACCTATACCCTAACCCTAACCCTAACCCTAACCCTAATTGTACCATAACCCTAAACCTAAACCTAAACCTAACCCTAACCTGTACCATAAACCTAACCCTAACCCTAACCGTTACCGGAACCGTACCCTAAGCCAAACCTTAACACTTACTCTAAATCTAACCTGTACCCTAACCCTAACCCTAACCCTAACCGCTAACACTAACCCTAACCCTAACCCTAACCCTAACCCCTAAACCTAACTCTAACCCTAAGCCAAACCTTAACCCTAACTCTAAACCTAAACTGTACCCTAGCCCTAACCCTAACCCTAATACTAAAAATACCCCTAACCCTAACACTAACCTGTACCGTTACCCTAACCCAAACACTAACCCTAACCCTAATTGTACCATAACCCTAAACCTAATCCTAACCCTAACCCTACCCTGTACCGTAACCCTAACCCTAACCCTAACCCTAACTGTTACCTGAAATGTAAACTTAACCCAAACTTTAACCCTAACTCTAAACCTAACCTGTACCCTAACCCTAACCCTAACCCTAAACTATATGGCAAACATAACCCTAACCCTAACACTAATCCTTACCCTAACTTGTACCATAACACTAACCTAAACCGAAACCAAAACCTTACCCTAAAAATAACCTTAATCCTAACCCTAACCCTAACCCTATCCGTAAACTTATCCCTAACCTGTACCGTATCCCTACCGTAACCCTAACCCCAACCCTAAGCCTAACCCTAACGACTACCGTAAACGTATCGATAAGCCTAACCCTAACCCTAACTCTAAACTGTGCCGTAACTCTAACCCTAACCATAACACTAACCCTAAACTGTACGGTAACCCTAACCCTAACCCTAACCCTAACCTGGACCGCAACCCTAACACTAACCCAAACCCTAACCCTAAACTGTACGGTAACCCTAACCCTAACGCTAACCATAACCAGTACCGCAATCCTAACATTAACCCTAACCCTAAAACTAACCCTGACACTAACCTGTACGATAACCCTACCCCTAACCATAACCCTAAACCTAACCTCAACCCTAACCCTAACCCTAACCTGTACCGTAACCCTAACCCTTACACTAACCCTAACCCTAACCCTAACCCTACCCGTAATCCTAACCCACAACTGTACCGCTACCTTAACGATAACCCTAACCCTAACCAACACTTACCTGTACCGTAACACTAACCCTAACCCTAAACCTAAGCTGTCCCGTAACCCTAACCCTAACCCTAACTAACCTTTACCCTAACCTGTACTGAAACCCTAACCCTAACCCTAACCCTAACCCTAACCCTAACCCTAAAACTTACCCTAAACTGTACCGTAACCCTACCCAAACCCTAACCGTAACCTATACCGTAAGCCTAACCCTAAACCTAACACTACCCTGAACCGTAACCATAACCTTAACGCTACCCGTAACCCTACCCACAAGTGTACCACAACCCTTACCATAACCTACCCTAACCCTAACCCCTACCTGTACCGTAACACTAACCCTAACCCTAAACCTAAGCTGTATCATAACCATAACCCTAACCCTAAACCTAACCCTAAACGTAAAACTTACCTGTAACATAAGCCTAAACCTAACCCTAACCCTAAAGTGTACCGAAACCCTAACCTTAACCCTAATCCTAACTTGACCGTAACCCTAACCCTAACCCTAACGCTAACCCTAACATGTACCGTAACCCTAACACTAACCCTCACAACATCCGGTACCGTAAACTTAACCCTAACCGTAACATTAACCGTAAAACTTAACTGTACCATAACACTAACCCTAACCCTAACCCTAACCCTAACACTAACCCTAACCCTAACCCTAACACTAATCCTAACCCTAACCCTAACCCTACCCCTAACCCTAACGCTAACACTAACCTGTACCGTAACCCTAACCCGAACACTAACCCTAACCCTAATTGTACCATAACCCTAAACCTAAACGTAACCCTAACCTTACCCTGTACCATAAACCTAACCCTAACCCTAACCGTTACCTGAACCGTAACCCTAACCCAAACCTTAACCCTAACTCTAAACCTAACCTGTACCGCAAATCTAACCCTAGACCTAACTTTACCATAAACCCTAAACCTAACCCTAACCCTAACCCTAACCCTAATGCTAACCTATACACTAACCCTAACCCTAAACCTAACCGTAACCATAACTTGTACGGTAACCCTAACCTTAACCCTAACCTAAGCTTAACCCTAACCTGTACAGTAACCCTAATCCTAACCATAACCCTAACCCTAACGCTAAACTTTACCGTAACCCTAACCCTAACCCTAAAACTAATACTAACTTGTACCATAACCGTAACCCTAATCCTAACCCTAACCTATATCGCAACCCTAACCCTAACGCTAACCCTAACCCTAACCCTAACCCCTAACCCTAACCTAACTCTGACCCCTAACACTAACCCTAACCCTAACCTAACCGTAACCGTTACCTGTACCGTAACCCTCACCTCACACTAACCCTAACCCTAATTGTACCGTAACCCTAAACCTAACATAACCCTAACCCTACATTGTACCGTAACCCTAACCATAACCGTTAACTGAACCGTAACCTAACCCTAACCTTAACTCTAACTCTAAACTTAACCTGTACCCTAACCCTAACCCTAAACCTAAATTCTATAGCATACCAAACCCTAACCTTAACACTAACCCTATCCCTAGCCTGTACCGTAACACTAACTCTAACCCTGCCCAAAACCTTAAGCTAATCTAACCTTAACCCTAACCCTAACCATAACACTAACCGTAAACGTATCCCTAACCTGTACCGTATCCCTGACCATTACCCTATCACCAACCCTAAGCCTAACCCTAACCACGACCATAACCCTAAACCTAAACCTAACCCTAACTCTAACCTGTTCCGTAACGCTAACCCTAACCCTAACCTAACACTAACCCTAACCATAACCCTTACCTGTACCATAACCATAGCCCTAACCATAAACCTAAGCTGTGCCGTAACACTAAATCTAACCCTAACCCTAACACTAACCCTACCCATAACCCTAACCCACAACTGTACCGCAACCTTAACTGTAACCGAACCATAACCCTAACCATAAAACTTACCTGTACCGTCACACTTACCCTAACCCTAAACCTAACCTGTACCGTAACCCTAAACATAACCCTAACCCTATCCCTAATCCTAACCTGTACTGTAACCCTAACATAAAATCTAAACCTAACCTGTACCGAAACCCTAAACCTAACCATAACCCTACCCTCTACCATAACGCCACCCTAATCCTAACCTGTTCCGTAACCATAAACCTAACCTTAAACATAACTATAAACCTAACCTGTACCCTAACCTTAACCCTAAATCTAAACTCTATGGCAAACCTAACACAAACGCTAACACTAACACTAACCCTAACCTGTACCGTAACACTAACCCTAACCCTAAAACTAACCTTAACCCCAACCCTAAACCTAAACTGTACCATAACCCTAAACCTAACTCTAACCTCTACCGTACCCCTAACCCTAACCCTAAACATAAACCTAACCTGACCGTAAACATAACACTAACCCTAACATTTACCATAACCCTAAACCTAACCCTATCCCTAACCCTAACGCTAAACTATACCGTAAACCTAACCATATACCTAACCGTAACCCTAACTTGTACCGTATCCCTAAACCTAACCCTAACCCTAAACCCAACCTGTACCGTAACCCTACGCTAACCATAAACCTAACCTGAACTCTAACCCTAACCCTAACCCTAACCTTAACCATAACTTGTATTGTAACCATCACACTAACCCTAACCCTAAACCTACCCTGAACTGTAACCGTAAACGTAACCCTAACCCTAAAATGTACCGTAAACCTAACCCGAACCCTAACCCTAACCCTAACACTCACCTGTACCGTAACCCTAAAGCTAACCCTAACCCTAACGCTAACACTAACCTATAAGTAACCCTAACCCTAAAACTTACCGTAACCCTAAGTTGTTCCGTAAAACTAACCCTAACCGTAACCCTAACCTGTACCGTAACCCTAACCCTAACCATAACCTGTACCGTTACACTAACCCTAACCCTAACGTAACCATAAACTCTAACGTAACCCTAACACTAACCCTAACTCAAACCTGTAGGGTAAACCTAACCCTAAACCTAACCCTAACCCTAACTTTAACCGTAACATGTTCGGTAACCCTAACCCTACCCCTAAACCTAACCCTAACCTGTACCGTAACCCTAACATTAGCCCTAACCCTAAACTGTACCGTAACCCTAAACCTAACCCTAACCCTAACCCTAATGCTAACCTATACACTAAATGTAACCCTAAACCTAACCATAACCATAACTTGTACAGTAAACCTAACCTTAACCCTAAACCTAAGCTTAACAATAACCTGTACCGTAACCCAAATCATAACCCTAACCGTAATCCTAACCTATACCGTAACCCTAGCCCTAACCCTAAACCTAATGCTAACCTGTACCATAACCGTAAACCTAACCCTTACCCTAACCTGTACTGCAACCCTAACCCTAACCCTACCCCTAACCCTAAACCCTAACGCTAACCCTAACCCTGACCCTTAACCCTAACTCAAACCCTAAACCTAACCATAACCCTTACCTGTACCGTAACCCTCACCTAACACTATACCGAACCCTAATTGTACCGTAACCCTAAACCTAACCCTAAACCTAACCCTATCATGTACCGTAACCCTAACCCTAACCCTAACCGTTAACTGAAACGTATACCTAACCCTAACCTTAACCCTAACTCTAAACCTAAACTCTACCCTAACCCTAACCCTAACCCTAACATCTATGGCAAACCTAACCCTAACCCTAACACTAACACTAACCCTAGCCTGTACCGTAACACTAACCCAAACCCTAGCCCAAAACCTTACCCGAAACCTAACCTTAACACTAAACCTAACCGTAAACGTATCCCTAACCTGTACTGTATCCCTAACTGTACCCTAACCCCAAACCTAATCCTAACCCTAACCACTGCCATAACCGTAACCCTAACCCTAACCCTAACTCTAACCTGTACCGTAACGCTAACCCTAACCCTAACGCTAAACCTAACCATAAACCTTACCTGTACCGTAACCGTACCCCTAACCGTAAGCCTAACCTGTGGCGTAACACTAACCTAACCCTCACCCTAACACTAACCCTACCCATAACCCTAACCCACAACTGTACCGCAACCCTATCCGTAACCCTAACCCTAACCGTAACACTTACCTGTACCGTAACACTTACCCTAACCCTAAACCTAAGCTGTACCGTAACCCTAAACCTAACCCTAAAACTAACCTTTACCCTAACCTGTACTGAAATCCTAACCCCAAACCTAACCATAAACTTTACCGTGACCCTAACCCTGAAACTTACCCTAACCTGTACCATAACCCTACCCCTAAACCTAACGGTAACCTGTACCAAACCTTAACTCTAAATCTAAACTCTATGGCAAAACAAACCCTAACCCAAACCATAACACTAACACTAACCCTAACCACAACATGTACCGTAACACTAACCCTAACCCTAAACCAAACCCAACCTGTACCGTAACCCTCACCCTAAACCTAACCCTAACCTTAACCCTAAACTGTACCTTAAACCTAACCCTTACCCTCACCCTAAACGGTACCGTGAACCTAACCCTAAACCTAACACTAAACCTACCCGTAACCCTAAACCACACCTGTACGGCAAACCTAACCCTAAACCAAACCATAACCCTATCCCTAACCGTAAAACTTACCTGTACCGTAACACTAACCCTAACCCTAAACTTAACCCTACCTGAACCGTATTCCTAACCCTACCCGTAACCTTAACCCACAACTGTACCGCAACACTAACCATAACCTAACCCTTACTGTAACCCTTGCCTGTACCATAACACTAACCATAACCCTAAACCTAAGCTGTACCGTAACCTTAAACCTAAACCTAAACCTAACCCTAAAACTAAACTTTACCCTAACCTGTACTGAAATCCTAACCCTAAACCTAAGCATAAACTGTACCGTAACCCTAACCATAAAACTTACGCTAACCTGTACCGTAACCCTACCCCTAACCGTAACCTGTACCCTAACCCTAAACCTAAACCAAACCTACCCTGAACCA
The DNA here is from genome assembly GCA_017311455.1 of Otocyon megalotis megalotis. Taxonomy (NCBI): domain Eukaryota; kingdom Metazoa; phylum Chordata; class Mammalia; order Carnivora; family Canidae; genus Otocyon; species Otocyon megalotis. Next base: position 41,152 of record JAEUCK010003453.1, on the reverse strand, counting down.
TAACCCTAACCCTAACCCTAACGCTTCCTGTAACCCTAACCCACAACTGTACCACAAGGCTAACCCTAACCCTAACCCTAACTGTAACCCTTACCTGTACCGTAACACTAACCCTAACCCTAAATCTCAGCTGTACCATAAACCTAACCCTAACACTAAACCTAAACTTTACCCTAACCTGAACCGAACCCCTAACCCTAACCGTAACCCTAAACTTAACCCTAACCTGTACCTTAAACCTAAACTTTACTTACTCTCACCCTACACTGTACCAAAAACCTAACCCTAAACTTAACACTAAACCTACTCGTAACCCTAAACCACACCTGTACGGCAACCCTAACCCTAACCCTAACCGTAAAACTTACCTGTACCGTAACCCTAACCCTAAACCAAAACCAAACCCTACCCTGAACCATAACCCTAACCCTAACCCTAACCCTAACCCTACCCGTAACCTTAACCCACAACTGTACCGCAACACTAACTGTAACCTACCCTTACTGTAACCTTACCTGTACCTTAACACTAACCATAACCCTAAACCTAAGCTGTACTGTAACCTTAAACCTAACCCTAAACCTAACCCTAACCTTAAAACTTACCTGTACCATAAAATAACCCTAAACCTAAATGTAACCAGTACCGTAACCCTAACCCTAACCCTAACCTATAACGTAAGCCTAAACCTAACCCTAAACCTAAACCTAAACTGTACCGAAACCCTAACCCTAACCCTAACCCTAACCTGTCCCGTAGCCCGGACCCTAACCCTAACCCTAACCCTAACCTGTACCGTAACCCGAACCCTACCCTAACCCTAAAACTAACCCTAACCCTAACCCTAACTCTATCCCTAACACTAACACTAAACCTAACCCTTAACCCTAACCCTAACCCTAACCCCTAACCCTAACCCTAACCCTAACACCTATCCCTAACCCTAACTCTAATCATAAACCTAACCGTAGCACTAACACTGACCCTTAACCTAACCCTAATCCTAACCTCTAACCCTAACCCTAACCCTAACCCCTCAACCTAACCCTAACCGAAACTCTAAACCTAACCCTAACCCTAACCCTAAACCTAACACACACTAACCCTAACACACACTAACCCTAACACTAAGCCCGAACACTAACACTAACCCTAAAACTAAATCTAACCCCTATCCCTAACCGTAAACCTAACCCCTACCCCTAAACCTAACCCTAACCCTTCCCTAACCCTAACCCTATGCCTAAACTGTACCACAACCCTAACCATAACCATAACCCTAAACCTAACCCTAACCTAAACATAACCTGTACCCTAATCCTAACACTAAACCTAAACCTAACCCTGACCCTAACCATAACCCTAACTCTAATCTGTAACGAAACCCTACCCCTACCCCTACCCCTAACCTGTACCGTAAACCTAACCTTAATCCTACTGCTAACCTGTACCGTAACCCTAACCCTAACCCTAACACTAACCTGAACCGCAACCCTAACCCTAACCCTAACCTGTACGGTAACCCTCACCGTAACCCTAACCCTAATCTGTACCACAACACTAACCCTAACCGTAACCCTAACCCTAACCCTAACACTAACCCTAACCTGTACCGTAACCCTCAACCTAACCCGAACCCTAACCCTAAAGCTAACCTATACCGTAAACCTAACACTAAACCTAACTGTAACCCTAACTTGTAATGTAATCCTAACCCTAAACTAACCCTAACGCTAACCTGTACCGTAACCCTAACCCTAAACCAAACCCTAACCCTAACCCTGACCCTAACCTGTACGGTAACCCTATCTCTAAACCTAATTCTAAACTGTACCATAACCCTAACCCTAACCCAAACCCTAACACTAACCCTAACCTGTATCCTAACCCTAAATCTAACCCTAAACCTAACCCTAACGCTAACCTATACCGTAACCCTTACGCTAAACCTAAATGTAAACCTAACTTGTTTCGTAACCCTAACCCTAAACCTAACCCAACCCTAACCCTGCCTGTACCATAAACCTAACCCTAACACTAACCTGAACCGCAATCCTAACCCTAACCCTAACCTGTACCGTAAATCTAACCGTAACCCTAACCCTAAACTGTACCACAAGCCTAACCCTAACCCCAACCCTAACCGTAAAACTAACCCTAACGCTAACCATAAACCTAACTTAAACCTAACCTATAGAGTAACACTAAACCTAACCCTAACCTTAACCCTAACGCTAACCTATACCTTAAACCTACCCCTAAACCTAATGGAAAACCTAACTTGTAACGTAACCCTAACCCTAACCCTAACCCTAAACTAACCCTAACCCTAATTTGTACCCTAACCCTAACCCTAACCCTAAATCTAACCCTAACCCTGACCCTAACCTGTATGGTAACCCTAACACTAACCCTAACTGAAACCTGTCCGACACCCCTAACCCTAACTCTAACCCTAAACCTAACCCTAACCCTGACCCTAACCTGTATGGTAACACTAACACTAACCCTAAACCAAACCCTAACTTGTACCGTAACCCTAACCCTAACCCGAACCCTAACCCTAACCCTAACCTGTACCGTAACCCTAAGCCTAACCCTAACCCTAACCTGTACCGAAACCCTAAACCTAACCAGAACCCTAACCTGTACCGTAACCCTACCACTAAACCTAAACCTAGCCTGTACTGTAAACTTAAGCCTAATCCCAACCCTAACCCTAACCCTAACAGTAACCTGTACAGTAAACTTAATCCTAACACTAAGCCTAAACCTAAATTGTATCGAAACCCTAACCCTAACCCTAAACCTTACCCTAACACTAACCCTAACGCTAACCTATACCATAACCCTTACCTAAACCTAATCGTAACCCTAACTTGTTCCGTAACCCTAACCCTAACCCTAACCCTAAACTGTACGGTAACACTAACCATAACCCTAACCCTAAACTGTACCACAAACATAAACCTAACCCCAACCCTAACCCTAAACTAACCCAAAACCTAACCCTAACCCTAACCCTAACCAACAGAGTAACACTAACCCTAACCCTAACACTAAACCTAATGCTAACCTATACTGTAACCCTAATCTTAAACCTAACCGTAAACCTAACTTGTAACGTAACCCTAACCCTAACCCAAAACCTAACCTCAACCTAACCCTACCTTGTACCGTAACCCTAACCCTAATCCTAAACCTAACCCTAACCCTGACCCTAACCTGTATGGTAACCCTAACCCTAACCCAACCCTGACCTGCACGGTAACCCTAACCCTAAACCAAACCCTCAGCCTAAAATGTACCATAACCCTAACCCTAACCATAACCTAACCCTAATCTAGCCTGTACCGTAACCCTAACCCTAACCCTAACCCCTAATGTAAACCTAAACCGAACTCTAACCCTAACCCTAACGCTAACCAATACCGTAACCCTATACCTAACCGTTTCCCTAACTTGTACTGTAACCCTAACCCTAACCATAACTTAAAACTAACCTGTACCCTAACCCTAACCCTAACCTCTACGGTGACCCTAACCCTAACCCTAACCCTAACCTGTACTGTAAACCTAACACTAACGTAAACCTATTCATAACCCTAACCTTAAACCTAACCCTCACCCTAACCTGTATCGTAACCCTAATGCTACCCGAACTTTAACCTTACCCCTAACACTAACCCTAACCCTAACCAATACAGTAACCATAACCGTAACCCTAATCCCATCCCTAAGCCTTACGCTAACCACTATCATAACCCTAACACTAACCATAACCCTAAACTTAACCCTAAACTGTACCCTAACCCTAACCCTAAAGCTAACCCTAACCCTTACCTGTAACATAACCCTACTCCTGACCATAACCCTAACCTGTACCGTACCCCTAACCCTAACCCTAACCCTAACCTGTACCGTACCCCTAACCCTAACCCTAAACCTAACCTGTTCCGTAAACCTAACCATAACACTAACCCTAAACCTAACCCTAACTTGTACCGTAACGCTAACCCTAACGCTAAACCCAACCCTACCCTGTTTCATAACCCTAACCCTAATCCTAACCGAACCCGTAACCCTAACCCACAACTGTACCGCAAAACTAACCCTAACCCTAAAACTAACCCTAACCCTTACCGGTATGTAACTCTACCCTAACCCTAAGCCTCACCTGTACCGTAACCCTAACCCTAATCCTAACCCTAACCGTAAACTCTACTATAACCCTAACCCTAACCCTAACCCTAACCCTAACCTGTACGGCAAACCTAACCGTAACCCTAACCCTAAACTGTACCACAACCCTAACCCTAACCCTAACCCTAAACCTAAACCTAAACCTAACCATAACCTGTACCTAATCCAAACCCTCATCCTAAACCTAAACCTAACCCTAACCCTAACCCTCGCCCTAACCTGTACCGAAACCCTAACCCTGCCACTAACCAAAACCTGTACCGTAACCCTACCACTAAACCTAAACTTAATCTGTACTGTAACCCTAAGCCTAAGTCTAAGCCTAACCCTAACCCTAACACTAAACTGTACCGTAACCCTAACCCTACCACTAACCTTAAACCTATGTTGTATCGAAACCCTAACCCTAACCCTCAACCTAACCCTAACCTGTACCGTAACCCTATCCCTAACCCTAACCCTCACACTAACACTAAACCTAACCTACCGTAACCCTAAAACTAACCCTTACACTAATCCTAACGCTATCCTATACCGACCCTTACCCTATACCTAATCGCAACGCTAACTTGTTCCATAATCCTAACCATAACCTAACCCAACCCTAACCCTGCCTGTACCATAACCCTAACCCTACCCTAAACTGTACCGTAACCCTAACACTAACCATAATGCAAACCTGTACCGTAACCCTAACCCTACCTAACCCTAACCCTAACGTGTACCGCAAACCTAACCTTAACCCTCACCCTAACCCTAAAAGGTACAGTAACCTTAACCCTAACCCTAAACCTAACCTGTCCGTCAACCCTAACCAAACCCTAAACCTAACCCTAACCCTCACCCTAACCTCTACGGCAACCCTAACACTAACACTAACCCTAACCCTAATCCTAACGTGTACCGTAACCCTAACCCTAACGCTAATCCTAACCCTAACCTGTACCGTAACGCTAACCGTAACCCTAACCCTAACCTGTACCGTAAACCTAACCCTAAACCTAACCTGTGCCGAAACCCTAACCCTAACCCTAACACTAAACTGTACCGTAACCCTACAACTAAACCTAAACCTAACCTGACTGTAACCCTAAGCCTAACCCTAAACCTCACCCTAAGCCTAACACTAAGCACTACCGTAACCCTAAACCTAACAATAACCCTAACCCTACTTGTATCGAAACCATAACCCTAAACCTAAACCTAACCCAAACCTGTACCGTAACCCTAACTCTAACCCTAGCCCTAACACTAACACAAACCCTAACCTGTACCGTAACCCTAAACCTAACCCTAAACCTAACCCTAACGCTAATCTATACCGTAACGCTTACGCTAACCTAATCGTAAACCTAACTTGTTCCGTAACCCTAACCCTAAACCTAACCCTAACCTGTACCACAACCCTAATCCTAACCCTAACCCTAACCTGTATGGTAACCCTAACCGTAACCCTAACCCTAAACTGTACCACAACCCTAACCCTCACCCTAAACCTAACCCTAACACTATCTCTACCCTGTACCGAAACCCTCAACCTAACCCTAAACCTACTCCTAAAGCTAACCTGTACCGTAAACCTAACCCTAAACCTAATAATAACCCTAACTTGTAACGTAACCCTAACCCTAACCTAAACCTAACCCTAACCTGTACCACAATCCTAACCCTAAACCAAGCCCTAAACCTAAACGGTACCATAACCGTAACCCTAACCCTAACACTAACCCTAACCCTAACCCGTAAGGTAACCCAACCCTAACCCTAACCAGAACCCTAACCTGTACGGTAACCAAACCTTAACCAAACCCTAAACCTAACGGTACCATAACCTTAACCCTAACCCTAAACCTAAACATACCGTAACCCTAACCCTAACCCTATCCCTAACATCTACCGTAACCCTAAACCTAACCCTAAACTTAACCCTAACGCTAACCAATACGGTACACCTAACCCTAAACCTAACCGGAACCCTAGATTGTACCATAACCCTAACCCTAACCCTAAACCTAACTTGTACCATAACACTAACCTCAACGCTAATCCTAACCCTAACCTGTACCGTATCCCTAATGCTAATCCTAACCCTAACCTGTACCGTATCCCTCAGGCTAACCCTAACCCTAACCTGTACCGAAACCCTAACCATAACCATAACCCTAACCCTAAACTGTACCACAACCCTAAACCTAACCCCAACACTAAACTTAAACCTAACCCTAACGCTAACCCTAACCCTATCTCTAAAGCTAACCTATAAAGTAACATTAAACCTAACCCTAACCTTAACCCTAATGCTAACCTATACTGTAAACCTACCCCTAAACCTAACCGAAACCCTAACTTGTAACTTAACCCTAACCCTAACCTAACCCTATCCCTAATTTGTACCGTAACCCTAATCCTAACCCGAAATCTTACCCTAACCCTAACCCTAACCCTACAACTAACCCTAACACTGTCCCTAACCTGTACGGTAACACTAACACGAACCATAACCCTAACGCTAACTCTAACGTGTACCCTAACCCGAGCCCTAACCCTAACCTGTACCGTAACCCTAAGCCTAAACCTAACCCTAAACTGTTCCGAAACCCTAAATCTAACCCTAACCCTAACCTGTACCGTAACCCTACCACTAAACCTAAACCTAACCTGTACTGTAAACTTAAGCTTAACCCTATCCCTAAGCCTAACCCTAACACTAACCTGTACCGTAAACTTAAACCTAGCACTAAGCCTAACCGTAACTTGTATCGAAACCCTAACCCTAACCCTAACCTAACCCTAACCCTAATTTGTACCGTAACCTTAATCCTAACCCGAAATCTAACCCTAACCCTAACCCTAACCCTAACCCTAACCCTAAAACTAACCCTAACCCTGTCGCTAACCTGTACGGTAACACTAACACGAACCCTAACCCTAACCCTAACTTGTACCGTAACCCTAACCCTAACCCTAACCCTAACCTGTACCGTAACCCTAAGCCTAAACCTAACCCTAAACTGTTCCGAAACCCTAAACCTAACCCTAACCCTAACCTGTACCGTAACCCTACCACTAAACCTAAACCTAACCTGTACTGTAAACTTAAGCCTAACCCTATCCCTAACCCTAACCCTACACTAACCTGTACCGTAAACTTAATCCTAGCACTAAGCCTAACCGTAACTTGTATCGAAACACTAACCCTAACCCTAAACCTAACCCTAACACTAACCCTAACGCTAACCTACACTGTAACCCTTACCTAAACCTAATCATAACCCTAACCCTAACCCTAACCTGTACGGTAACCCTAAACGTAACCCTAAACCTAAACTGTACCACAAAATAAACCCTAACACTAAACCTAAACTTAACCCTAACCCTAACCCTAAACCTAACCTGTAGAGTAACACTAAACCTAACCCTAACCCTAACCCTAACGCTAACCTATACCGTAAACCTAACCCTAAACCTAACCGTACCCCTAACTTGTAATGTAACCCTAACTATAACCCTAACATAACCCTAAAACTAAGCTGTACCGTAAACCTAACCCTAACCCTAATCCTAACCCTAACCCGCACGGTAACCCGAACCATAACCCTAACCCTAAACCAAACTCTAATCCTAAACATTACCATAACTCTAACCCTAACCCCAACCCTAACCGGTACCGTAACCCTAACCCTAACCCTAACCTCTACCGTACACAAAACCCAACCCTAAACCTACCCCTATCACTAACCAATACCGTAAACCTAACCCTAAACCTAACAATAACCCTAACTTGTACCGTAACCCTAACCCTAACCCTAACCCTAACATGTACCGTAACCCTAACCCTAACCCTACTGCTAACCTGTACCGTAACCCGAACACTAACCCTAAGCATAACGTGTACCGCAAACTTAACCTTAACCCTAACCCTAACCCTAACCTGTCCGGCAACCCTAACCCTAACACTAAACCTAACCCTAACCCTGACCCTAACCTGTACGGTAACCCTAACACTAACACTAACCCTAACCTGTCCGGCCTCCCTAACCCTAAACCGAAACCTAAACCTAACCCTGACTCTAACCTGTACGGTAACCCTAACACAAACCCTAACCCTATCCCTAACCCTAATTGGTACCGTAACCCTAACCCTAACCCTAACCCTAACCTGTACCGTAAGCCTACCACTAAACCTAAACCTTACCTGTACTGTAAACCTAAGCCTAAGCCTAACCCTAACCCTAACACTAACCTGTACCGTAACTCTAATCCTAACACTAACCCTAACCCTAACTTGTATCGAAACCCTAACCCTAACCTTACACCTAACCCTATCCTGTTCTGTAACCCTAAACCTAACACTAACCCTAACCCTAACCCTGACCTGTACCATAACCCTAATCCTAACCCTAACACAAACACTAATCCTAAAATGTACCGTAACCCTAAACCTAACCCTAACTCTAACGCTAACCTATACCGTAAACCTTACCTAAACTAATCGTAACCCTAACTTGTTCCGTAACCCTAACACTATCCCTAACCCCACCCTCACCTTGCCTGTAACATAACCATAACCCTAACCCTAATCCTAACCCTAACCTGTACCGCAACCCTAACCCTAACCCTAACCCTAACCATAACCTGTTCTGTAACCCTAACCGTAACCCTAACCCTAAACTGTACCACAACCTTAACTGTAACCCTAACAATAACCTGTACGGTGACCCAAACCCTAACCCTAAACCTAACCTGTACCGTAAAGCTAACACTAAACCTAAACCTATCCATCACCCTAACTTAAACCTAACCCTAACCCTAACCTGTACCGTGAACCTAACACTAACCCTAAATTTAACCTTACCCCTAACGCTAACCCTAACCCTAACAAATCCTGTAACCATAACCGTAACCCTAATCCCATCCCTAAGCCTAACCCTAACCACTATCATAACCCTAACAATAACCATAACCCTAAACTTAACCCTAAACTGTACCGTAACCCTAACCCTAACACTAACACTAACCCTAACCCTTTCCTGTACCGTAACCCTACTCCTGACTGTAACCCTAACCTGTACCGTACCACTGACCCTAACCCTAACCCTAACCTGTACCGTAAACCTAACCCTAACACTAACCCTAACCCTAACCATAACTTGTACCATAAGCCTTACCCTAACTCTAAACCTATCACTACACTGTGCCCATAACCCTAACCCTAACCCTAACCCTAACCCTAACCCTTACCTGTACCGTAACTCTAACCCTAACCCTAAACCTAACCTGTACCAAAACCCTAACCCTAATCCTAACCCTAACCGTAAACTGTACTATAACCCTAACACTAACCTAACCCTAACCAGTACCAAAAAACTAACCCTAACCTATACGTAACCCTACCCCTAACCCTAACCCTAACCTGTACATTAACACTAATCCTAACCGTAACCGTAACCTGTACCATAACCCTAACCCTAACCCTAAACCTAACACTAACCTGTACTGGAACCCTAACACTAACACTAACCCTAACCCTAACTTGTACCGTAACTGTAAACCTAATCCTAAACCTAACCCTACCATGTGCCATAACCCTAACTATAACCCTAAACCTAAACCTAACCCTATCCCTCAACTGTACAAAAACCCTAACACTAACACTAAGCCTAACCCTAATCTTTACCGTAAAGCTAACCCTAACCCTAACCCTGACCCTAACACTAACCCTAACCTATACCGTAACCCTAACCATAAACCTAACCATAAGTCTAACTTGTACCGTAACCCTAACCCTAACCCTTACCCTAACCTTAAACTTAACCCTAACCTGTACCATAACCCTAACCCTAACCCTAACCCTAACCCTAAACTGTACAATAACTCTAACACTAACACTAAACCTAACCCAAACCTTTTCCGTAAACCTAACACAAACCCTAACACTAACAACACTAAGCGGTACTGTAACCCTAAACCTAACCCTAACCCTAACCCTAAACCTAACCCTAAACCTAAACCCAACCTGTACCGTAACCCTCACACTAAACCTAACCGTAACCCTAACCATAACCCTAAACAGTACCGTATCCCTGATCCTTACCCTCAGCCTAACCTTTACTGTAACCGTAAACCTAACCCTAACCCTTCCGGAAACCCTAAACCACAACTGTACGGCAACCCTAACCCTAATCCTAACCCTAACCGTAACATTTACCTGTACCTTAACACTAACCCTAAACCTAAACCTAACCAGTACCGTACCCTAACGCTAACCCTAACCCTAAACCTAACCCTAACCTGTACCCTAACCCTAACACTAACCGTAAGCCTACCCTGTACCATAACCCTAACCCAAAACCTAACCCTAACCTGTACCGTAACCGAAAAACTAACCCTAACCCTAATGTTAACATATACCGTAACCCTAACCCTAAACCTAACCATAACCTGTACCGTAAACCTAATCCTTACCCTGACCCTAACTCTAACCCTAACCTGTACCGTAACCCTACCCTAATCCTAAACCTAACATGTACCTCAACCCTAACCCTAACCCCAACCCTAACCCTAACCTGTACCACAACCCTAACCCTAACGCTAACCCTAACACTAACCCTAACCCTGACACTAATCTGTACGGTAACCCTAACCCTAACCCTACCCTAATCCGTACCGTAACCATAACCCTAAACCTAACCTTACCCTGAACCGTAACCCTTACCCTAACCCCAACCCTACCCGTAACCCTAAACCACAACTCTACCGCAACCCTAACCATAACCCTAACCGTAACCCTACCCAAAACGTAACCCTTAACACTTAACCTAACCCTAAACCTAACCTGTACCGTAACCCTAACCCTAACCCTAAACCTAAACTTAACCCTAACCCGTACCGAAACCCTAACCTTACCCTAAACCTAACCTGTACCGTAACCCTAACCCTCACCTTAACCCTAACTCTAAACCTAACCTGTACCCTAACCCTAAACCTAACCCTAACCTCTATGGCAAACCTAACCCTAACCCTAACAGTAATCCTAACCCTAACCTGTCCCGAAACACTAACCCTAACCCTAAACCTAAACCTTACCCTAAACCTAATCTTAACCCTAAACCTAACCATAATCATAACCCTAACTGTAACCGTAACCCTAACCTGGACCATAACCCTAAACCTAACCCTAACCCTTACTATAAACCTAAAACTAACCATAATCATAACCCTAACCCTAACCCTAACCCTAACCTAACCCTAAACATAACCTGAACCGTATCCCTAAACCAACCCTAAACCTTTCCCTAACCTGTACCGTAACTAAACCCTAATCCTAACCCTAACTCTAACCCTAACATGTACCGTAACCCTAAACCTAACCCTAACCCTAATGCTAACATATAATGTAACCCTAACCCTATAACTAACCATAATCATAACTTGAACCATAACTCTACCCCTCACCCTAAACCTAAACTTAACCCTAACCTGTATCGTAACCCTAAACCCTACCCTAAACCTAACCTGTACCATAACCCTGAGCCTAACCCTAACCCTAACCCTAAACTGTATCGTAAACCTAACCCTAACCCTAAACCTAACCATAACCTTACTCTAACCTGTATGGTAACCCTAACCCTAACCCTAAACCTAACCGGTAACGTAACCCTAACCCTAACCCTAACCCTAACCGTAATCCTATCCTGTACCATATCCCTAACCCTACCCTAAAACTAACGCTAACCTGTACAGTAACCCTAGACCCAAACCTAACTCTAACCCTAACCACTACCATAACCCTAACCCTATAACTAACCCTAACCCTAAACTTAACCCTAAACTGCACCGTAAACCTAACACTAACGCTAACGCTAAACCTAACCCTAACCTGTACCGTAACCCTAACCCTACCCCTCAACCTAACCCTAACCTGTACTGTAAACCTAAACCTAACCCTAACCCTAAACCTAACCCGTAACGTAACCCTTACCCTAACCCTAACAGTAACCCTAACCTTACCCTAACCTGTACCGTAACCCTAACCCTAACCCTATACCTATCCCTAACCTGTTCCATAACCCTAACCTTAACCATAACCCTAACCTTAACCTGTACCCTAACCCTAACCATAACGCTAACCCTAAAACTAACAGGTACCATAACCCTAACCCTAACCCTAACAGTAACACTAAATTTCACCCTAACCTGTAACGTAGCCCTAACCCTACCACTAAACCTAACCCTAACCTGTACCATAACCCTAACCCTAAACCTATCCCTAACTTTAATGCTATCCTATATCGCCACCCTAACCCTAACCCTAACCCTAACCTGTACCGTTACCCTAACCGTAACCGTAACCCAACCCTAACCCTAACCCTATCCACTACCATAACCCTAAACCTAACCCTAACCCTACCCTAAACTTAACCCTAAACTGTACCGTAAACCTAACCCTAACGCTAACCCTACCCTAACCCTAACTATAACCGTAACAATAACCGGTACCGTAAACCTAACCCTAACCCTAACCCTAACTATAAACCTAAACTCTACCCTAACCCTAACGCTAACAGAAATCTCTATGGCAAGCATAACCCTAACCCTAACCCTAACACTAACCCTAACCCTAATATGTACCGTAACACTAAACCTAACCCTAACCCTAACTTGTAACCTAAACTGTACCATAACCCTAACCCTAACCCTAACCTCTATGGCAAACCTAACCCTAAACCTAACCCTAACCCTAACCTGTACCGTAACACTATCCCTAACTCTAACCCTGACCCTAAACCTAACCCTAAAACTTACCTGTACCGTAACCCTAAGCCTAACACTAACCCTAACCCTAACTTGTATAATAACCCTAACCCTAAACCTAACCCTAAACCTATCCATAACTCTAACCTGTATTGTAACCAGAACACTAACCCTAACACTAAACATTACCGGTACCGTGACCCTAACACTAACCCTATCCCTAACCCTAACCGTAACCCTAACCCTGAACCTAACAATAACCATAACTTGTACTGTAACTCTAACCCTAACTCTAATCCTAACCTTAACATTCACCTGTACCTTAACCCTAACCCTAACCCTAAACCTAACCATAACCTGTAATTTAAACCTAACCCTTACCCGGACACTAACCCTAACCCTAACCTGTACCATAATCCTAACCCTAACCCTAACCCTAACCCTAACCCTAACCCTAAACTGTACGTCTACCCTAACACTAAACCTAAACCAAAACCTAACCTGTACGGTAACCCTAACCCTAAACCTAAACCTAACCCTAACCTGTACCGCAAACCTATCCCTAACCCTAACCCTAACCCTAACCCTATCCACTACCTTAACACTAACCCTAACTAACATCCTAACCCTACCCTAAACTTAACCCTAAACTGTACAGTAAACCTAACCCTAACGCTAACCCTAAACCTATCCCTAACCTGTACTGTAACCCTAAACCTAACACTAACCCTAATCCTAACCCTAACGTGTACCGTAACACTAACCAAAACCCTAACCCTACCCTGTACAATAACCCTAACCCTAACCCTAACTCTAACCCTAACCCTAAACCTAACCTGTACCGTAACCCTAACCTGTACCTTAACCCTAACTCTAAATCTAACCTCTATGGCAAACATAACCCTAATCCTAATCCTAACACTAACCCTAACACTAACCTCTACTGTAACACTAACCCTAACCCTAATCCTAAACCTAAATTGTACAATAACCCTAACCCTAACCCTAACCCTAAACCTAAACCCAACCTGTACCATAATCTTCACACTAAACCTAACCCTAACCCTAACCATAATCCTAAACAGTACCATAAACCTAATCCTTACCCTCACCCTAACCAGTACCGTAACCATAAACCTAACCCTAACCCTTTAGGTAAACCTAAACCACAACTGTGGGGCAACCCTAACCCTAACCCTAACCCTAACCCTAACTGTACAACTTACCTGTACCGTAACACTAACCATAACCCTAAACCTAACCAGTACCGTAACCCTACCCTAACCCAAAACCTAACCCTGACCTAACGTGTACCGTAACCCTAAACCTAACCCTAACCCTAAGCCTTTTAACTGTACCAACACCACCTAACCCACCCTAACCTGTACCGTAACCCTAACTGTGAATCTTCATTTTGTGTTATACCCACATTTGTAATGGTAACTACACTAATCCAAAATCCAACGCTAACCGTAACTCCTACTACTGCAATACTCAAATCAACCTAAACGTAAGCTGTACCGTAACTCTAAACCTAACCCTAACCCTAAACCTAACCCTAACCTGTACCCTAACCCTAACCCAAACCCTAACCCTACCCTGTACCTTAACCCTACACCTAACTCTATCCCTACCCTGTACCATAACCCTAAATCTAATCATAACCCTAACCTGTACCCTAACCCTAACCGTAACCTCTATGGCAAACCTAACCCTAACCCTAACCCTAAACCTAACCCTACCCTGTACCCTAACCCTAACCCTAACCCTAACACTAACCCTAACCCTAAACCTAATGCTAACCTGTACCCTAACCCTAACCCTAACACTAACCTCTATGGCAAACCTAACCCTAAACCTAACCCTAACCTGCACCCTAACCCTAACACTAACCCTAACCTCTATGGCAAACCTAACCCTAACCCTAACCCTAAACCTAACCCTAACCTGTACCCTAACCCTAAAACTCACCCTAACCTCGATGGCAAACCTAACCCTTATCCTAACCCTAAATCTAACCCTAACTTGTACCCTAACACTAACCCTAACCTCGATGGCAAACCTAACCCTAACTCTAACCCTAAACCTAACCCTAACCTGTACCCTAACCCTAACCCTAAACCTAACCTCTATGGCAAACCTAACACTAACCATAACCTAAACCTAACCCTAACCTGTACCCTCACCCTAACCCTAACCATAACCTCTATGGCAAACCTAACCCTAAACCTAAACCTAACCTGCACCCTAACCCTAACACTAACCATAACCTCTATGGCAAACCTAACCCTAACCCAAACCCTAAACCTAACCCTAATCTGTACCCTAACCCTAACCCTAACCTCGATGGCAAACCTAACCCTTATCCTAACCCTAAACCTAACCCTAACATGTACCCTAACCCTAAACCTAACCCTAACCTCGATGGCAAACCTAACCCTAACCCTAACCCTAAACCTAACCCTAACCTGTACCCTAACCCTAAACATAAACCTAACCTTAACCGTATCCCTAAACCTACCCTAAACCTAACCCTAATCCTAACCTGTACCCTAACCCTAATCCTAACCCTAACCTCTATGGCAAACCTAAACCTAACCCTAACCTTAAAACTAACCCTACCCTGTACCCTAACCCTAACCCTAACCCTAACCCTAACCCTAACCCTAACCTCTATGGCAAACCTAACCCTAACCCTAACCTAAACCTAACCCTAACCTGTACCCTAACCCTAACCCTAACCCTAAACTCTATGGCAAACCTAACCCTAACCCTAACCTGTACCCTAACCCTAACCTAACCCTAATCTCGATGGCAAACCTAAACCTAACCCTAACCCTAAACCTAACCCTAACCTGTACCCTAACCCTAACCCTAACTCTAACATCTATGGCAAACCTAACAATAACCCTAACCCTAAACCTAACCCTAACCTGTACATAACCCTAACCCTAACCTCTATGGCAAACCTAACCCTAACCCTAAACCTAAACCTAACCCTAACCCTAACCTGTACCGTAACACTAAACCTAACTCTCACCCTGACCCTAAACCTAACCCTAAAACTTACCTGTACCGTAACCCTAAGCCTAACACTAACCCTAACCCTAACTTGTATAATAACCCTAACCCTAAACCTAACCCTAAACCTATCCGTAACTCTAACCTGTATTGTAACCAGAACACTAACCCTAACACTAAACATTACCGGTACCGTGACCCCAACACTAACCCTATCCCTAACCCCAACCGTAACCCTAACCCTGAACCTAACAATAACCATAACTTGTACTGTAACTCTAACCCTAACTCTAATCCTAACCTTAACATTCACCTGTACCTTAACCCTAACCCTAACCCTAAACCTAACCATAACCTGTAATTTAAACCTAACCCTTACCCGGACACTAACCCTAACCCTAACCTGTACCATAATCCTAACCCTAACCCTAACCCTAACCCTAACCCTAAACTGTACGTCTACCCTAACACTAAACCTAAACCAAAACCTAACCTGTACGGTAACCCTAACCCTAAACCTAAACCTAACCCTAACCTGTACCGCAAACCTATCCCTAACCCTAACCCTAACCCTAACCCTATCCACTACCTTAACACTAACCCTAACTAACATCCTAACCCTACCCTAAACTTAACCCTAAACTGTACAGTAAACCTAACCCTAACGCTAACCCTAAACCTATCCCTAACCTGTACTGTAACCCTAAACCTAACACTAACCCTAATCCTAACCCTAACGTGTACCGTAACACTAACCAAAACCCTAACCCTACCCTGTACAATAACCCTAACCCTAACCCTAACTCTAACCCTAACCCTAAACCTAACCTGTACCGTAACCCTAACCTGTACCTTAACCCTAACTCTAAATCTAACCTCTATGGCAAACATAACCCTAATCCTAATCCTAACACTAACCCTAACACTAACCTCTACTGTAACACTAACCCTAACCCTAACCCTAAACCTAAATTGTACAATAACCCTAACCCTAACCCTAACCCTAACCCTAACCTAAACCTAAACCCAACCTGTACCATACCCTTCACACTAAACCTAACCCTAACCCTAACCATAATCCTAAACAGTACCATAAACCTAATCCTTACCCTCACCCTAACCAGTACCGTAACCATAAACCTAACCCTAACCCTTTAGGTAAACCTAAACCACAACTGTGGGGCAACCCTAACCCTAACCCTAACCCTAACCCTAACTGTACAACTTACCTGTACCGTAACACTAACCCTAACCCTAAACCTAACCAGTACCGTAACCCTACCCTAACCCAAAACCTAACCCTGACCTAACGTGTACCGTAACCCTAAACCTAAGCCTAACACTAAGCCTTAACTGTACCAACACCCTACCTAACCCACACCCTAACCTGTACCGTAACCCTAACCGTAACCCTACTTGTAAGCATAACCCACATCTGTACGGCAACCCTACACTAACCATAACTCTAACCCTAACCGTAACCCTTACCTGTACCGTAACACTAAACCTAACCCTAAACGTAAGCTGTACCGTAACTCTAAACCTAACCCTAACCCTAAACCTAACCCTAACCTGTACCCTAACCCTAACCCTACCCCTAACCTCTATGGCAAACCTAACACTAACCCTAAACCTAAACCTAACCCTAACCTGTACCCTCACCCTAACCCTAACCATAACCTCTATGGCAAACTTAACCCTAACCCTAACCCTAACCTGTACTCTAAACCTAACCCTTACCTTAAACCTAACCCTAAACCTATCCTGTACCGTAATCCTAACCCTAACCTTAAACCTAACCTTAACCCTAACCTGTACCGAAACCCTAACCCTAACCCTAATCTTAAACCTAAGCTTAACCCTAATCTGTACCGAAACCCAGCCCTAACCCAAACCCTAACCCTAACTCTAAACTGTATGGTAACCCAAACCTCACCCTAACCCTAAACCTGACCGGTACCGTATTCATAACCCTAACACTAACCCTAACCTTAACCCTAACACTAACCGTAAACCTAACCTTAACCGTATCCCTAAACCTACCCTAAACCTAACCCTAAACCTAACCCTACCCTGTACCCTAACCCTAACCCTAAACCTAACCCTAACCTGTACCCTAACTCTAACACTAACCTTAAGCTCTATGGAAAACATAACCCTAAACCTAAACGTAACCTGTACCCTAACCCTAACACTAACCCTAACCCTAACCCTAACCTCTATGGCAAACCTAACCCTAACCCAAACCCTAAACCTAACCCTAACCTGTACCCTAACCCTAACCCTAACCTCGATGGCAAACCTAACCCTTATCCTAACCCTAAACCTAACCCTAACATGTACCCTAACCCTAACCCTAACCCTAACCTCGATGGCAAACCTAACCCTAACCCTAACCCTAAACCTAACCCTAACCTGTACCCTAAACCTAAACATAAACCTAACCTTAACCGTATCCCTAAACCTACCCTAAACCTAACCCTAATCCTAACCTGTACCCTAACCCTAATCCTAACCCTAACCTCTATGGCAAACCTAAACCTAACCCTAACCTTAAAACTAACCCTACCCTGTACCCTAACCCTAACCCTAACCCTAACCCTAACCCTAACCCTAACCTCTATGGCAAACCTAACCCTAACCCTAACCTAAACCTAACCCTAACCTGTACCCTAACCCTAACCCTAACCCTAAACTCTATGGCAAACCTAACCCTAACCCTAACCTGTACCCTAACCCTAACCTAACCCTAATCTCGATGGCAAACCTAAACCTAACCCTAACCCTAAACCTAACCCTAACCTGTACCATAACCCTAACCGTAAACCTAACCTTAACCGTATCCCTAAACCTACCCTAAACCTAACCCTAATCCTACCTGTACCATAACCCTAATCCTAACCCTAACCTCTATGGCAAACCTAAACCTAACCCTACCCTAAAACTAACCCTACCCTGTACCCTAACCCTAACCCTAACCCTAACCCTAACCTCTATGGCAAACCTAACCCTAACCCTAACCTAACCCTAACCCTAACCTGTACCCTAACCCTAACCCTAACCCTAAACTCTATGGCAAACCGAACCCTAACCCTAACCCTAACCTGTACCCTAACCCTAACCCTAACCCTAATCTCGATGGCAAACCTAAACCTAACCCTAACCGTAACCTAACCCTAACCTGTACCCTAACCCTAACCCTAACTCTAACATCTATGGCAAACCTAACACTAACCCTAACCCTAAACCTAACCCTAACCTGTACCATAACCCTAACCCTAACCTCTATGGCAAACCTAACCCTAACCCTCACCCTAAACCTCACCCTAACCTGTACCCTAACCCTAACCCTAACCTTAAACCTAACCTTAACCCTAACCTGTACCGAAACCCTAACCCTAACCCTAACCCTACCCTCACCTTTACTGTAAGCCGAACCCTAACCCTAAACCAAACCCTAACCCTAACCCTAATTCTAACCTGTATGGTAACACAAACCTCACCCTAACCCTAAACCTGACCGGTACCGATATCATAACCTAACCCTAACCCTAACCGTAAAACTAACCTTAACCGTATCCCTAAACCTACCCAAAAACCTAACCCTAACCTGTACCGTATCCCTAACTCTAACCCTAGCCCTAACACTAACACTAACCCTAACCTGTACCATAACCCTAAACCTAACCCTAAACCTAACCCTAACGCTAATCTATACCGTAACGCTTACGCTAACCTAATCGTAAACCTAACTTGTTCCGTAACCCAAACCCTAAACCTAACCCTAACCTGTACCGCAACCCTAATCCTAACCCTAACCCTAACCTGTACCGTAACCCTAACCGTAAACCTAAACCTAAACTGTACCACAACCCTAACCTTCACCCTAAACCTAACCCTAACACTATCCCTACCCTGTACCGAAACCCTCAACCTAACCCTAACCCTACTCCTAAAGCTAACCTGTACCGTAAACCTAACCCTAACCTAAACATAACCCTAACTTGTAACGTAACCCTAACCCTAACCTAAACCTAACCCTAACCTGTACCGCAATCATAACCCTAAACCAAGCCCTAAACCTAAACGGTACCATAACCCTAACCCTAACCCTAACACTAACACTAACCCTAACCCTAACCCGTAAGGTAACCCAACCCTAACCCTAACCCTAACCCTAACCAGAACCCTAACCTGTACGGTAACCAAACCTTAAAATAACCCTAAACCTAACGGTACCATAACCTTAACCCTAACCCTAAACCTAAACATACCGTAACCCTAACCCTAACCCTATCCCTAACATCTACCGTAACCCTAAACCTAACCCTAAACTTAACCCTAACGCTAACCAATACGGTAAACCTAACCCTAAACCTAACCGGAACCCGGGATTGTACCATAAACCTAACCCTAACCCTAACCATAAACCTAACTTGTACCATAACACTAACCTCAATGCTAATCCTAACCCTAACCTGTACCGTATCCCTAACGCTAACCCTAACCCTAACCTGTACCGTAACCCTAAGCCTAAACCTAACCCTAAACTTTTCCGAAACCCTAAACCTAACCCTAACCCTAACCCTAAACCTAACTTGTACCATAACCCTAACCCTAACCCTAAACCTAACCCTAACCTGTACCGTAACCCTAACCCTAAACCTAACTTGTACCATAACCCTAACCCTAACCCTAAACCTAACCCTAACCTGTACCGTAACCCTAACGCTAACCCTCACCTGTACCGAAACCCTAACCCTAACCATAACCCTAAAGCTAAACTGTACCACAACCCTAAACCTAACCCCAACACTAAACTTAAACCTAACCCTAACGCTAACACTAAAACTATCTCTAAAGCTAACCTATAGAGTAACATTAAACCTAACCCTAACCTTAACCCTAATGCTAACGTTTACCGTAAACCTACCCCTAAACCTAACTGAAACCCTAACTTGTAACTTAACCCTAACCCTAACCCTAACCTAACCCTAATTTGTACCGTAACCCTAATCCTAACCCGAAATCTTACCCTAACCCTAACCCTAACCCTAAAACTAACCCTAACACTGTCCCTAACCTGTACGGTAACACTAACACGAACGCTAACCCTAACCCTAACTCTAACGTGTACCCTAACCCGAACCTGTACCGTAACCCTAAGCCTAAACCTAACCCTAAACTGTTCCGAAACCCTAAATCTAACCCTAACCCTAACCTGTACCGTAACCCTACCACTAAACCTAAACCTAACCTGTACTGTAAACTTAAGCCTAACCCTATCCCTAAGCCTAACCCTAACACTAACCTGTACCGTAAACTTAAACCTAGCACTAAGCCTAACCGTAACTTGTATTGAAACCCTAACCCTAACCCTAACCTAACCCTAACCCTAATTTGTACCGTAACCTTAATCCTAACCCTAAATCTAACCCTAACCCTAACCCTAAAACATAACCTAACCCTGTCGCTAATCTGTACGGTAACACTAACACGAACCCTAACCCTAACCCTAACTTGTACCTTAACCCTAACCCTAACCCTAACCCTAACCTGTACCATAACCCTAACCCTAAACCTAACCCTAAACTCTTCCGAAACCCTAAACCTAACCCTAACCCTAACCTGTACCGTAACCCTACCACTAAACCAAAACTAACCTGTACTGTAAACTTAAGCCTAACCCTATCCCTAACCCTAACCCTAACACTAACCTGTACCGTAAACTTAATCCAAGCACTAAGCCTAACCGTACTTGTATCGAAAAACTAACCCTAACCCTAAACCTAACCCTAACACTAACCCTAACGCTAACCTATACTGTAACCCTTACCTAAACCTAATCGTAACCCTAACCCTAACCCTAACCCTAACCTGTACGGTAACCCTAAATGTAACCCTAAACCTAAACTGTACCACAAAATAAACCCTAACACTAAACCTAAACTTAACCCTAACCCTAACCCTAAACCTAACCGGTAGAGTAACACTAAACCTAACCCTAAGCTTAACCCTAACGCTAACCTATACCGTAAACCTAACCCTAAACCTAACCGTACCCCTAACTTGTAATGTAACCCTAACTCTAACACTAACATAACCCTAAAACTAAGCTGTACCGTAAACCTAACCCTAACCCTAACCCGCACGGTAACCCTAACCATAACCCTAACCCTAAACCAAACTCTAATCCTAAACATTACCATAACTCTAACCCTAACCCTAACCCTAACCGGTACCGTAACCCTAACCCTAACCCTAACCTCTACCGTACCCAAAACCTAACCCTAAACCTACCCCTATCGCTAACCAATACCGTAAACCTAACCCTAAACCTAACAATAACCCTAACTTGTACCGTAACCCTAACCCTAACCCTAACCCTAACATGTACGTAACACTAACCCTAACCCTACTGCTAACCTGTACCGTAACCCTAACACTAACCCTAAACATAACGTGTACCGCAAACTTAACCTTAACCCTAACCCTAACCCTAACCTGTCCGGCAACCCTAACCCTAACTTGTACCATAAGCCTTACCCTAACTCTAAACCTATCACTACCCTGTGCCCATAACCCTAACCCTAACCCTAACCCTAACCCTAACCCTTACCTGTACCGTAACTCTAACCCTAACCCTAAACCTAACCTGTACCATAACCCTACCCCTAATACTAACCCTAACCGTAAACTGTACCGTAACCCTACCATTAAACCTAAACCTAACCTGTACTGTAAACTTAAGCCTAACCCTATCCCTAACCCTAACCCTAACACTAACCTGTACCGTAAACTTAATCCAAGCACTAAGCCTAACCGTAACTTGTATCGAAAAACTAACCCTAACCCTCAACCTAACCCTAACACTAAACCTAACGCTAACCTATACTGTAACCCTTACCTAAACCTAATCGTAACCCTAACCCTAACCCTAACCCTAACCTGTACGGTAACCCTAAACGTAACCCTAAACCTAAACTGTACCACAAAATAAACCCTAACACTAAACCTAAACTTAACCCTAACCCTAACCCTAAACCTAACCGGTAGAGTAACACTAAACCTAACCCTAAACTTAACCCTAACGCTAACCTATACCGTAAACCTAACCCTAAACCTAACCGTACCCCTAACTTGTAATGTAACCCTAACTCTAACACTAACATAACCCTAAAACTAAGCTGTACCGTAAACCTAACCCTAACCCTAACCCGCACGGTAACCCTAACCATAACCCTAACCCTAAACCAAACTCTAATCCTAAACATTACCATAACTCTAACCCTAACCCTGACCCTAACCGGTACCGTAACCCTAACCCTAACCCTAACCCTAACCTCTACCGTACCCAAAACCTAACCCTAAACCTACCCCTATCGCTAACCAATACCGTAAACCTAACCCTAAACCTAACAATAACCCTAACTTGTACCGTAACCTAACCCTAACCCTAACCCTAACATGTACGTAACCCTAACCCTAACCCTACTGCTAACCTGTACCGTAACCCTAACACTAACCCTAAACATAACGTGTACCGCAAACTTAACCTTAACCCTAACCCTAACCCTAACCTGTCCGGCAACCCTAACCCTAACTTGTACCATAAGCCTTACCCTAACTCTAAACCTATCACTACCCTGTGCCCATAACCCTAACCCTAACCCTAACCCTAACCCTAACCCTTACCTGTACCGTAACTCTAACCCTAACCCTAAACCTAACCTGTACCATAACCCTAACCCTAATCCTAACCCTAACCGTAAACTGTACTATAACCCTAACACTAACCTAACCCTAACCAGTACCAAAACCCTAACCCTAACCTATACGTAACCCTACCCCTAACCCTAACCCTAACCAGTACATTAACACTAATCCTAACCCTAACCGTAACCTGTACAATAACCCTAACCCTAACCCTAAACCTAACACTAACCTGTACTGGAACACTAACACTAACACTAACCCTAACCCTAACTTGTACCGTAACCGTAAACCTAATCCTAAACCTAACCCTACCCTGTGCCATAACCCTAACTATAACCCTAAACCTAAACCTAACCCTAACCCTCAACTGTACAAAAACCCTAACACTAACACTAAGTCTAACCCTAATCTTTACCATAAAGCTAAACCTAACCCTAACCCTGACCCTAACACTAACCCTAACCTATACCGTAACCCTAACCATAAACCTAACCATAAGCCTAACTTGTACTGTAACCCTAACCCTAACCCTTACCCTAACCCTATACTTAACCCTAACCTGTACCATAACCCTAACCCTAACCCTAACCCTAACCCTAAACTGTACAATAACCCTAACACTAACACTAGACCTAACCCTAACCTTTTCCGTAAACCTAACACTAACCCTAACACTAACAACACTAACCGGTACTGTAACCCTAAACCTAACCCTAACCCTAACCCTAAACCTATCCCTAAACCTAAACCCAACCTGTACCGTAACCCTCACACTAAACCAAACCCAAACCCTAACCGTAACCCTAAACAGTACGTATCCCTGATCCTTACCCTCACCCTAACCTTTACCATAACCGTAAACCTAACCCTAACCCTTCCGGAAACCCTAAACCACAACTGTATGGCAACCCTAACCCAAATCCTAACCCAAACCCTAACCGTAACACTTACCTGTACCTTAACACTAACCCTAAAACTAAACCTAACCAGTACCGTACCCTAACGCTAACCCTAACCCTAAACCTAACCCTAACCTGTACCCTAACCCTAACACTAACACTAAGCCTACCCTGTACCGTAACCCTAACCAAAACCTAACCATAACCTGTACCGTAAACCTAATCCTTACCCTGACCCTAACTCTAACCCTAACCTGTACCGTAAACCTACCCTAATCCTAAACCTAACATGTACCTCAACCCTAACCCTAACCCCAACCCTAAAACTAACCTGTACGGAAACCCTAACCCTAACCTGTACGGTAAACCTAACCAAAACCCCAACCCTAACCCTAACCTGTACCACAACCCTAACCCTAACCCTAACCCTAACACTAACCCTAACCCTGACACTAATCTGTACGGTAAGCCTAACCCTAACCCTACCCTAATCCGTACCGTAACCATAACCCTAAACCTAACCTTACCCTGAACCGTAACCCTTACCCTAACCCCAACCCTACCCGTAACCCTAAACCACAACTGTACCGCAACCCTAACCATAACCCTAACCGTAACCCTACCCAAACCGTAACCCTTAACACTTAACCTAACCCTAAACCTAAACTGTACCGTAACCCTAACCCTAAATCTAAACTTAACCCTAACCCGTACCGAAACCCTAACCTTACCCTAAACCTAACCTGTACCGTAACCCTAACCCTCACCTTAACCCTAACTCTAAACCTAACCTGTACCCTAACCCTAACCCTAACCCTAATCTCGATGGCAAACCTAAACCTAACCCTAACCGTAACCTAACCCTAACCTGTACCCTAACCCTAACCCTAACTCTAACATCTATGGCAAACCTAACACTAACCCTAACCCTAAACCTAAACCTAACCTGTACCATAACCCTAACCCTAAACTCTATGGCAAACCTAACCCTAACCCTCACCCTAAACCTCACCCTAACCTGTACCCTAACCCTAACCCTAACCTTAAACCTAACCTTAACCCTAACCTGTACCGAAACCCTAACCCTAACCCTAACCCTACCCTCACCTTTACTGTAAGCCGAACCCTAACCCTAAACCAAACCCTAACCCTAACCCTAATTCTAACCTGTATGGTAACACAAACCTCACCCTAACCCTAAACCTGACCGGTACCGATATCATAACCTAACCCTAACCCTAACCGTAAACCTAACCTTAACCGTATCCCTAAACCTACCCAAAAACCTAACCCTAACCTGTACCGTATCCCTAACTCTAACCCTAGCCCTAACACTAACACTAACCCTAACCTGTACCATAACCCTAAACCTAACCCTAAACCTAACCCTAACGCTAATCTATACCGTAACGCTTACGCTAACCTAATCGTAAACCTAACTTGTTCCGTAACCCAAACCCTAAACCTAACCCTAACCTGTACCGCAACCCTAATCCTAACCCTAACCCTAACCTGTACCGTAACCCTAACCGTAAACCTAAACCTAAACTGTACCACAACCCTAACCTTCACCCTAAACCTAACCCTAACACTATCCCTACCCTGTACCGAAACCCTCAACCTAACCCTAACCCTACTCCTAAAGCTAACCTGTACCGTAAACCTAACCCTAACCTAAACATAACCCTAACTTGTAACGTAACCCTAACCCTAACCTAAACCTAACCCTAACCTGTACCGCAATCATAACCCTAAACCAAGCCCTAAACCTAAACGGTACCATAACCCTAACCCTAACCCTAACACTAACACTAACCCTAACCCTAACCCGTAAGGTAACCCAACCCTAAGCCTAACCCTAACCCTAACCAGAACCCTAACCTGTACGGTAACCAAACCTTAAAATAACCCTAAACCTAACGGTACCATAACCTTAACCCTAACCCTAAACCTAAACATACCGTAACCCTAACCCTAACCCTATCCCTAACATCTACCGTAACCCTAAACCTAACCCTAAACTTAACCCTAACGCTAACCAATACGGTAAACCTAACCCTAAACCTAACCGGAACCCTAGATTGTACCATAAACCTAACCCTAACCCTAACCATAAACCTAACTTGTACCATAACACTAACCTCAATGCTAATCCTAACCCTAACCTGTACCGTATCCCTAACGCTAACCCTAACCCTAACCTGTACCGTAACCCTAAGCCTAAACCTAACCCTAAACTTTTCCGAAACCCTAAACCTAACCCTAACCCTAACCCTAAACCTAACTTGTACCATAACCCTAACCCTAACCCTAAACCTAACCCTAACCTGTACCGTAACCCTAACCCTAAACCTAACTTGTACCATAACCCTAACCCTAACCCTAAACCTAACCCTAACCTGTACCGTAACCCTAACGCTAACCCTCACCTGTACCGAAACCCTAACCCTAACCATAACCCTAAAGCTAAACTGTACCACAACCCTAAACCTAACCCCAACACTAAACTTAAACCTAACCCTAACGCTAACACTAAAACTATCTCTAAAGCTAACCTATAGAGTAACATTAAACCTAACCCTAACCTTAACCCTAATGCTAACGTTTACCGTAAACCTACCCCTAAACCTAACTGAAACCCTAACTTGTAACTTAACCCTAACCCTAACCCTAACCTAACCCTAATTTGTACCGTAACCCTAATCCTAACCCGAAATCTTACCCTAACCCTAACCCTAACCCTAAAACTAACCCTAACACTGTCCCTAACCTGTACGGTAACACTAACACGAACGCTAACCCTAACCCTAACTCTAACGTGTACCCTAACCCTAACCTGTACCGTAACCCTAAGCCTAAACCTAACCCTAAACTGTTCCGAAACCCTAAATCTAACCCTAACCCTAACCTGTACCGTAACCCTACCACTAAACCTAAACCTAACCTGTACTGTAAACTTAAGCCTAACCCTATCCCTAAGCCTAACCCTAACACTAACCTGTACCGTAAACTTAAACCTAGCACTAAGCCTAACCGTAACTTGTATTGAAACCCTAACCCTAACCCTAACCTAACCCTAACCCTAATTTGTACCGTAACCTTAATCCTAACCCTAAATCTAACCCTAACCCTAACCCTAAAACATAACCTAACCCTGTCGCTAATCTGTACGGTAACACTAACACGAACCCTAACCCTAACCCTAACTTGTACCTTAACCCTAACCCTAACCCTAACCCTAACCTGTACCATAACCCTAACCCTAAACCTAACCCTAAACTCTTCCGAAACCCTAAACCTAACCCTAACCCTAACCTGTACCGTAACCCTACCACTAAACCAAAACTAACCTGTACTGTAAACTTAAGCCTAACCCTATCCCTAACCCTAACCCTAACACTAACCTGTACCGTAAACTTAATCCAAGCACTAAGCCTAACCGTACTTGTATCGAAAAACTAACCCTAACCCTAAACCTAACCCTAACACTAACCCTAACGCTAACCTATACTGTAACCCTTACCTAAACCTAATCGTAACCCTAACCCTAACCCTAACCCTAACCTGTACGGTAACCCTAAATGTAACCCTAAACCTAAACTGTACCACAAAATAAACCCTAACACTAAACCTAAACTTAACCCTAACCCTAACCCTAAACCTAACCGGTAGAGTAACACTAAACCTAACCCTAAACTTAACCCTAACGCTAACCTATACCGTAAACCTAACCCTAAACCTAACCGTACCCCTAACTTGTAATGTAACCCTAACTCTAACACTAACATAACCCTAAAACTAAGCTGTACCGTAAACCTAACCCTAACCCTAACCCGCACGGTAACCCTAACCATAACCCTAACCCTAAACCAAACTCTAATCCTAAACATTACCATAACTCTAACCCTAACCCTGACCCTAACCGGTACCGTAACCCTAACCCTAACCCTAACCCTAACCTCTACCGTACCCAAAACCTAACCCTAAACCTACCCCTATCGCTAACCAATACCGTAAACCTAACCCTAAATCTAACAATAACCCTAACTTGTACCGTAACCTAACCCTAACCCTAACCCTAACATGTACGTAACCCTAACCCTAACCCTACTGCTAACCTGTACCGTAACCCTAACACTAACCCTAAACATAACGTGTACCGCAAACTTAACCTTAACCCTAACCCTAACCCTAACCTGTCCGGCAACCCTAACCCTAACTTGTACCATAAGCCTTACCCTAACTCTAAACCTATCACTACCCTGTGCCCATAACCCTAACCCTAACCCTAAACCTAACCCTAACCCTAACCCTTACCTGTACCGTAACTCTAACCCTAACCCTAAACCTAACCTGTACCATAACCCTACCCCTAATCCTAACCCTAACCGTAAACTGTACTATAACCCTAACACTAACCTAACCCTAACCAGTACCAAAACCCTAACCCTAACCTATACGTAACACTACCCCTAACCCTAACCCTAACCAGTACATTAACACTAATCCTAACCCTAACCGTAACCTGTACAATAACCCTAACCCTAACCCTAAACCTAACACTAACCTGTACTGGAACCCTAACACTAACACTAACCCTAACCCTAACTTGTACCGTAACCGTAAACCTAATCCTAAACCTAACCCTACCCTGTGCCATAACCCTAACTATAACCCTAAACCTAAACCTAACCCTAACCCTCAACTGTACAAAAACCCTAACACTAACACTAAGTCTAACCCTAATCTTTACCATAAAGCTAAACCTAACCCTAACCCTGACCCTAACACTAACCCTAACCTATACCGTAACCCTAACCATAAACCTAACCATAAGCCTAACTTGTACTGTAACCCTAACCCTAACCCTTACCCTAACCCTAAACTTAACCCTAACCTGTACCATAACCCTAACCCTAACCCTAACCCTAACCCTAACCCTAAACTGTACAATAACCCTAACACTAACACTAGACCTAACCCTAACCTTTTCCGTAAACCTAACACTAACCCTAACACTAACAACACTAACCGGTACTGTAACCCTAAACCTAACCCTAACCCTAACCCTAAACCTATCCCTAAACCTAAACCCAACCTGTACCGTAACCCTCACACTAAACCAAACCCTACCCCTAACCGTAACCCTAAACAGTACGTATCCCTGATCCTTACCCTCACCCTAACCTTTACCATAACCGTAAACCTAACCCTAACCCTTCCGGAAACCCTAAACCACAACTGTATGGCAACCCTAACCCAAATCCTAACCCTAACCGTAACACTTACCTGTACCTTAACACTAACCCTAAAACTAAACCTAACCAGTACCGTACCCTAACGCTAACCCTAACCCTAAACCTAACCCTAACCTGTACCCTAACCCTAACACTAACACTAAGCCTACCCTGTACCGTAACCCTAACCAAAACCTAACCATAACCTGTACCGTAAACCTAATCCTTACCCTGACCCTAACTCTAACCCTAACCTGTACCGTAAACCTACCCTAATCCTAAACCTAACATGTACCTCAACCCTAACCCTAACCCCAACCCTAAAACTAACCTGTACGGAAACCCTAACCCTAACCTGTACGGTAAACCTAACCAAAACCCCAACCCTAACCCTAACCTGTACCACAACCCTAACCCTAACCCTAACCCTAACACTAACCCTAACCCTGACACTAATCTGTACGGTAACCCTAACCCTAACCCTACCCTAATCCGTACCGTAACCATAACCCTAAACCTAACCTTACCCTGAACCGTAACCCTTACCCTAACGCCAACCCTACCCGTAACCCTAAACCACAACTGTACCGCAACCCTAACCATAACCCTAACCGTAACCCTACCCAAACCGTAACCCTTAACACTTAACCTAACCCTAAACCTAACCTGTACCGTAACCCTAACCCTAACCCTAAACCTAAACTTAACCCTAACCCGTACCGAAACCCTAACCTTACCCTAAACCTAACCTGTAGCGTAACCCTAACCCTCACCTTAACCCTAACTCTAAACCTAACCTGTACCCTAACCCTAACCCTAACCCTAATCTCGATGGCAAACCTAAACCTAACCCTAACCGTAACCTAACCCTAACCTGTACCCTAACCCTAACCCTAACTCTAACATCTATGGCAAACCTAACACTAACCCTAACCCTAAACCTAAACCTAACCTGTACCATAACCCTAACCCTAAACTCTATGGCAAACCTAACCCTAACCCTCACCCTAAACCTCACCCTAACCTGTACCCTAACCCTAACCCTAACCTTAAACCTAACCTTAACCCTAACCTGTACCGAAACCCTAACCCTAACCCTAACCCTACCCTCACCTTTACTGTAAGCCGAACCCTAACCCTAAACCAAACCCTAACCCTAAACCTAATTCTAACCTGTATGGTAACACAAACCTCACCCTAACCCTAAACCTGACCGGTACCGATATCATAACCTAACCCTAACCCTAACCGTAAACCTAACCTTAACCGTATCCCTAAACCTACCCAAAAACCTAACCCTAACCTGTACCGTATCCCTAACTCTAACCCTAGCCCTAACACTAACACTAACCCTAACCTGTACCATAACCCTAAACCTAACCCTAAACCTAACCCTAACGCTAATCTATACCGTAACGCTTACGCTAACCTAATCGTAAACCTAACTTGTTCCGTAACCCAAACCCTAAACCTAACCCTAACCTGTACCGCAACCCTAATCCTAACCCTAACCCTAACCTGTACCGTAACCCTAACCGTAAACCTAAACCTAAACTGTACCACAACCCTAACCTTCACCCTAAACCTAACCCTAACACTATCCCTACCCTGTACCGAAACCCTCAACCTAACCCTAACCCTACTCCTAAAACTAACCTGTACCGTAAACCTAACCCTAACCTAAACATAACCCTAACTTGTAACGTAACCCTAACCCTAACCTAAACCTAACCCTAACCTGTACCGCAATCATAACCCTAAACCAAGCCCTAAACCTAAACGGTACCATAACCCTAACCCTAACCCTAACACTAACACTAACCCTAACCCTAACCCGTAAGGTAACCCAACCCTAACCCTAACCCTAACCCTAACCAGAACCCTAACCTGTACGGTAACCAAACCTTAAAATAACCCTAAACCTAACGGTACCATAACCTTAACCCTAACCCTAAACCTAAACATACCGTAACCCTAACCCTAACCCTATCCCTAACATCTACCGTAACCCTAAACCTAACCCTAAACTTAACCCTAACGCTAACCAATACGGTAAACCTAACCCTAAACCTAACCGGAACCCTAGATTGTACCATAAACCTAACCCTAACCCTAACCATAAACCTAACTTGTACCATAACACTAACCTCAATGCTAATCCTAACCCTAACCTGTACCGTATCCCTAACGCTAACCCTAACCCTAACCTGTACCGTAACCCTAAGCCTAAACCTAACCCTAAACTTTTCCGAAACCCTAAACCTAACCCTAACCCTAACCCTAAACCTAACTTGTACCATAACCCTAACCCTAACCCTAAACCTAACCCTAACCTGTACCGTAACCCTAACGCTAACCCTCACCTGTACCGAAACCCTAACCCTAACCATAACCCTAAAGCTAAACTGTACCACAACCCTAAACCTAACCCCAACACTAAACTTAAACCTAACCCTAACGCTAACACTAAAACTATCTCTAAAGCTAACCTATAGAGTAACATTAAACCTAACCCTAACCTTAACCCTAATGCTAACGTTTACCGTAAACCTACCCCTAAACCTAACTGAAACCCTAACTTGTAACTTAACCCTAACCCTAACCCTAACCTAACCCTAATTTGTACCGTAACCCAAATCCTAACCCGAAATCTTACCCTAACCCTAACCCTAACCCTAAAACTAACCCTAACACTGTCCCTAACCTGTACGGTAACACTAACACGAACGCTAACCCTAACCCTAACTCTAACGTGTACCCTAACCCTAACCTGTACCGTAACCCTAAGCCTAAACCTAACCCTAAACTGTTCCGAAACCCTAAATCTAACCCTAACCCTAACCTGTACCGTAACCCTACCACTAAACCTAAACCTAACCTGTACTGTAAACTTAAGCTTAACCCTATCCCTAAGCCTAACCCTAACACTAACCTGTACCGTAAACTTAAACCTAGCACTAAGCCTAACCGTAACTTGTATTGAAACCCTAACCCTAACCCTAACCTAACCCTAAACCTAATTTGTACCGTAACCTTAATCCTAACCCTAAATCTAACCCTAACCCTAACCCTAAAACATAACCTAACCCTGTCGCTAATCTGTACGGTAACACTAACACGAACCCTAACCCTAACCCTAACTTGTACCTTAACCCTAACCCTAACCCTAACCCTAACCTGTACCATAACCCTAACCCTAAACCTAACCCTAAACTCTTCCGAAACCCTAAACCTAACCCTAACCCTAACCTGTACCGTAACCCTACCACTAAACCTAAACCTAACCTGTACTGTAAACTTAAGCCTAACCCTATCCCTAACCCTAACCCTAACACTAACCTGTACCGTAAACTTAATCCAAGCACTAAGCCTAACCGTAACTTGTATCGAAAAACTAACCCTAACCCTCAACCTAACCCTAACACTAAACCTAACGCTAACCTATACTGTAACCCTTACCTAAACCTAATCGTAACCCTAACCCTAACCCTTACCCTAACCTGTACGGTAACCCTAAACGTAATCCTAAACCTAAACTGTACCACAAAATAAACCCTAACACTAAACCTAAACTTAACCCTAACCCTAACCCTAAACCTAACCGGTAGAGTAACACTAAACCTAACCCTAAGCTTAACCCTAACGCTAACCTATACCGTAAACCTAACCCTAAACCTAACCGTACCCCTAACTTGTAATGTAACCCTAACTCTAACACTAACATAACCCTAAAACTAAGCTGTATCGTAAACCTAACCCTAACCCTAACCCGCACGGTAACCCTAACCATAACCCTAACCCTAAACCAAACTCTAATCCTAAACATTACCATAACTCTAACCCTAACCCTGACCCTAACCGGTACCGTAACCCTAACCCTAACCCTAACCCTAACCTCTACCGTACCCAAAACCTAACCCTAAACCTACCCCTATCGCTAACCAATACCGTAAACCTAACCCTAAATCTAACAATAACCCTAACTTGTACCGTAACCTAACCCTAACCCTAACCCTAACATGTACGTAACCCTAACCCTAACCCTACTGCTAACCTGTACCGTAACCCTAACACTAACCCTAAACATAACGTGTACCGCAAACTTAACCTTAACCCTAACCCTAACCCTAACCTGTCCGGCAACCCTAACCCTAACTTGTACCATAAGCCTTACCCTAACTCTAAACCTATCACTACCCTGTGCCCATAACCCTAACCCTAACCCTAACCCTAACCCTAACCCTTACCTGTACCGTAACTCTAACCCTAACCCTAAACCTAACCTGTACCATAACCCTACCCCTAATCCTAACCCTAACCGTAAACTGTACTATAACCCTAACACTAACCTAACCCTAACCAGTACCAAAACCCTAACCCTAACCTATACGTAACCCTACCCCTAACCCTAACCCTAACCAGTACATTAACACTAATCCTAACCCTAACCGTAACCTGTACAATAACCCTAACCCTAACCCTAAACCTAACACTAACCTGTACTGGAACACTAACACTAACACTAACCCTAACCCTAACTTGTACCGTAACCGTAAACCTAATCCTAAACCTAACCCTACCCTGTGCCATAACCCTAACTATAACCCTAAACCTAAACCTAACCCTAACCCTCAACTGTACAAAAACCCTAACACTAACACTAAGTCTAACCCTAATCTTTACCATAAAGCTAAACCTAACCCTAACCCTGACCCTAACACTAACCCTAACCTATACCGTAACCCTAACCATAAACCTAACCATAAGCCTAACTTGTACTGTAACCCTAACCCTAACCCTTACCCTAACCCTAAACTTAACCCTAACCTGTACCATAACCCTAAGCCTAAACCTAACCCTAACCCTAACCCTAAACTGTACAATAACCCTAACACTAACACTAGACCTAACCCTAACCTTTTCCGTAAACCTAACACTAACCCTAACACTAACAACACTAACCGGTACTGTAACCCTAAACCTAACCCTAACCCTAACCCTAAACCTATCCCTAAACCTAAACCCAACCTGTACCGTAACCCTCACACTAAACCAAACCCAAACCCTAACCGTAACCCTAAACAGTACGTATCCCTGATCCTTACCCTCACCCTAACCTTTACCATAACCGTAAACCTAACCCTAACCCTTCCGGAAACCCTAAACCACAACTGTATGGCAACCCTAACCCAAATCCTAACCCAAACCCTAACCGTAACACTTACCTGTACCTTAACACTAACCCTAAAACTAAACCTAACCAGTACCGTACCCTAACGCTAACCCTAACCCTAAACCTAACCCTAACCTGTACCCTAACCCTAACACTAACACTAAGCCTACCCTGTACCGTAACCCTAACCAAAACCTAACCCTAACCTGTACCGTAACCGTAAAACTAACCCTGACCCTAATGTTAACATATACCGTAACCCAAACCCTAAACCTAACCATAACCTGTACCGTAAACCTAATCCTTACCCTGACCCTAACTCTAACCCTAACCTGTACCGTAAACCTACCCTAATCCTAAACCTAACATGTACCTCAACCCTAACCCTAACCCCAACCCTAAAACTAACCTGTACGGAAACCCTAACCCTAACCTGTACGGTAAACCTAACCAAAACCCCAACCCTAACCCTAACCTGTACCACAACCCTAACCCTAACCCTAACCCTAACACTAACCCTAACCCTGACACTAATCTGTACGGTAAGCCTAACCCTAACCCTACCCTAATCCGTACCGTAACCATAACCCTAAACCTAACCTTACCCTGAACCGTAACCCTTACCCTAACC
Source organism: Otocyon megalotis megalotis (assembly GCA_017311455.1). Lineage (NCBI taxonomy): Eukaryota > Metazoa > Chordata > Mammalia > Carnivora > Canidae > Otocyon > Otocyon megalotis. Next base: position 5,518 of record JAEUCK010003453.1, on the reverse strand, counting down.
CCAACCCTACCCGTAACCCTAAACCACAACTGTACCGCAACCCTAACCATAACCCTAACCGTAACCCTACCCAAACCGTAACCCTTAACACTTAACCTAACCCTAAACCTAAACTGTACCGTAACCCTAACCCTAAATCTAAACTTAACCCTAACCCGTACCGAAACCCTAACCTTACCCTAAACCTAACCTGTACCGTAACCCTAACCCTCACCTTAACCCTAACTCTAAACCTAACCTGTACCCTAACCCTAAACCTAACCCTAACCTCTATGGCAAACCTAACCCTAACCCTAACAGTAATCCTAACCCTAACCTGTCCCGAAACACTAACCCTAACCCTAAACCTAAACCTTACCCTAAACCTAATCTTAACCCTAAAACTAACCATAATCATAACCCTAACTGTAACCATAACCCTAACCTGGACCATAACCCTAAACCTAACACTAACCCTAACTATAAACCTAAACCTAACCATAATCATAACCCTAACCCTAACCCTAACCCTAACCCTAACCTAACCCTAAACATAACCTGAACCGTATCCCTAAACCAACCCTAAACCTTTCCCTAACCTGTACCGTAACTAAACCCTAATCCTAACCCTAACTCTAACCCTAACCTGTACCGTAATCCTAAACCTAACCCTAACCCTAATGCTAACATATAATGTAACCCTAACCCTATAACTAACCATAATCATAACTTGAACCAAAACTCTACCCCTCACCCTAAACCTAAACTTAACCCTAACCTGTACCGTAACCCTAAACCCTACCCTAAACCTAACCTGTACCATACCCTAAGCCTAACCCTAACGCTAACCCTATCCTGTACCGTAATCCTAACCCTAACCTTAAACCTAACCTTAACCCTAACCTGTACCGAAACCCTAACCCTAACCCAAACCCTAACCCTAATTCTAACCTGTATGGTAACCCAAACCTCACCCTAACCCTAAACCTGACCAGTACCGTATTCATAACCCTAACACTAACCCTAACCTTAACCCTAAACCTAACCGTAAACCTAACCTTAACCGTATCCCTAAACCTACCCTAAACCTAACCCTAAACCTAACACTACCCTGTACCCTAACCCTAACCCTAACCCTAACACTAACCCTAATCCTAAACCTAACCCTAACCTGTACCCTAACTCTAACACTAACCCTAACCTCTATGGCAAACCTAACCCTAAACCTAAACCTAACCTGTACCCTAACCCTAACCCTAACCCTAACCCTAACATGTACCCTAACCCTAACCCTAACCTCGATGGCAAACCTAACCCTACCCCTAACCCTAAACCTAACCCTAACCTGTACCCTAACCCTAACCGTAAACCTAACCTTAACCGTATCCCTAAACCTACCCTAAACCTAACCCTAATCCTAACCTGTACCATAACCCTAATCCTAACCCTAACCTCTATGGCAAACCTAAACCTAACCCTACCCTAAAACTAACCCTACCCTGTACCCTAACCCTAACCCTAACCCTAACCCTAACCTCTATGGCAAACCTAACCCTAACCCTAACCTAACCCTAACCCTAACCTGTACCCTAACCCTAACCCTAACCCTAAACTCTATGGCAAACCGAACCCTAACCCTAACCCTAACCTGTACCCTAACCCTAACCCTAACCCTAATCTCGATGGCAAACCTAAACCTAACCCTAACCGTAACCTAACCCTAACCTGTACCCTAACCCTAACCCTAACTCTAACATCTATGGCAAACCTAACACTAACCCTAACCCTAAACCTAAACCTAACCTGTACCATAACCCTAACCCTAAACTCTATGGCAAACCTAACCCTAACCCTCACCCTAAACCTCACCCTAACCTGTACCCTAACCCTAACCCTAACCTTAAACCTAACCTTAACCCTAACCTGTACCGAAACCCTAACCCTAACCCTAACCCTACCCTCACCTTTACTGTAAGCCGAACCCTAACCCTAAACCAAACCCTAACCCTAACCCTAATTCTAACCTGTATGGTAACACAAACCTCACCCTAACCCTAAACCTGACCGGTACCGATATCATAACCTAACCCTAACCCTAACCGTAAACCTAACCTTAACCGTATCCCTAAACCTACCCAAAAACCTAACCCTAACCTGTACCGTATCCCTAACTCTAACCCTAGCCCTAACACTAACACTAACCCTAACCTGTACCATAACCCTAAACCTAACCCTAAACCTAACCCTAACGCTAATCTATACCGTAACGCTTACGCTAACCTAATCGTAAACCTAACTTGTTCCGTAACCCAAACCCTAAACCTAACCCTAACCTGTACCGCAACCCTAATCCTAACCCTAACCCTAACCTGTACCGTAACCCTAACCGTAAACCTAAACCTAAACTGTACCACAACCCTAACCTTCACCCTAAACCTAACCCTAACACTATCCCTACCCTGTACCGAAACCCTCAACCTAACCCTAACCCTACTCCTAAAGCTAACCTGTACCGTAAACCTAACCCTAACCTAAACATAACCCTAACTTGTAACGTAACCCTAACCCTAACCTAAACCTAACCCTAACCTGTACCGCAATCATAACCCTAAACCAAGCCCTAAACCTAAACGGTACCATAACCCTAACCCTAACCCTAACACTAACACTAACCCTAACCCTAACCCGTAAGGTAACCCAACCCTAACCCTAACCCTAACCCTAACCAGAACCCTAACCTGTACGGTAACCAAACCTTAAAATAACCCTAAACCTAACGGTACCATAACCTTAACCCTAACCCTAAACCTAAACATACCGTAACCCTAACCCTAACCCTATCCCTAACATCTACCGTAACCCTAAACCTAACCCTAAACTTAACCCTAACGCTAACCAATACGGTAAACCTAACCCTAAACCTAACCGGAACCCTAGATTGTACCATAAACCTAACCCTAACCCTAACCATAAACCTAACTTGTACCATAACACTAACCTCAATGCTAATCCTAACCCTAACCTGTACCGTATCCCTAACGCTAACCCTAACCCTAACCTGTACCGTAACCCTAAGCCTAAACCTAACCCTAAACTTTTCCGAAACCCTAAACCTAACCCTAACCCTAACCCTAAACCTAACTTGTACCATAACCCTAACCCTAACCCTAAACCTAACCCTAACCTGTACCGTAACCCTAACCCTAAACCTAACTTGTACCATAACCCTAACCCTAACCCTAAACCTAACCCTAACCTGTACCGTAACCCTAACGCTAACCCTCACCTGTACCGAAACCCTAACCCTAACCATAACCCTAAAGCTAAACTGTACCACAACCCTAAACCTAACCCCAACACTAAACTTAAACCTAACCCTAACGCTAACACTAAAACTATCTCTAAAGCTAACCTATAGAGTAACATTAAACCTAACCCTAACCTTAACCCTAATGCTAACGTTTACCGTAAACCTACCCCTAAACCTAACTGAAACCCTAACTTGTAACTTAACCCTAACCCTAACCCTAACCTAACCCTAATTTGTACCGTAACCCTAATCCTAACCCGAAATCTTACCCTAACCCTAACCCTAACCCTAAAACTAACCCTAACACTGTCCCTAACCTGTACGGTAACACTAACACGAACGCTAACCCTAACCCTAACTCTAACGTGTACCCTAACCCTAACCTGTACCGTAACCCTAAGCCTAAACCTAACCCTAAACTGTTCCGAAACCCTAAATCTAACCCTAACCCTAACCTGTACCGTAACCCTACCACTAAACCTAAACCTAACCTGTACTGTAAACTTAAGCCTAACCCTATCCCTAAGCCTAACCCTAACACTAACCTGTACCGTAAACTTAAACCTAGCACTAAGCCTAACCGTAACTTGTATTGAAACCCTAACCCTAACCCTAACCTAACCCTAAACCTAATTTGTACCGTAACCTTAATCCTAACCCTAAATCTAACCCTAACCCTAACCCTAAAACATAACCTAACCCTGTCGCTAATCTGTACGGTAACACTAACACGAACCCTAACCCTAACCCTAACTTGTACCTTAACCCTAACCCTAACCCTAACCCTAACCTGTACCATAACCCTAACCCTAAACCTAACCCTAAACTCTTCCGAAACCCTAAACCTAACCCTAACCCTAACCTGTACCGTAACCCTACCACTAAACCTAAACCTAACCTGTACTGTAAACTTAAACCTAACCCTATCCCTAACCCTAACCCTAACACTAACCTGTACCGTAAACTTAATCCAAGCACTAAGCCTAACCGTACTTGTATCGAAAAACTAACCCTAACCCTAAACCTAACCCTAACACTAACCCTAACGCTAACCTATACTGTAACCCTTACCTAAACCTAATCGTAACCCTAACCCTAACCCTAACCCTAACCTGTACGGTAACCCTAAACGTAACCCTAAACCTAAACTGTACCACAAAATAAACCCTAACACTAAACCTAAACTTAACCCTAACCCTAACCCTAAACCTAACCGGTAGAGTAACACTAAACCTAACCCTAACCTTAACCCTAACTCTAACCTATACCGTAAACCTAACCCTAAACCTAACCGTACCCCTAACTTGTAATGTAACCCTAACTCTAACACTAACATAACCCTAAAACTAAGCTGTACCGTAAACCTAACCCTAACCCTAACCCGCACGGTAACCCTAACCATAACCCTAACCCTAAACCAAACTCTAATCCTAAACATTACCATAACTCTAACCATAACCCTGACCCTAACCGGTACCGTAACCCTAACCCTAACCCTAACCCTAACCTCTACCGTACCCAAAACCTAACCCTAAACCTACCCCTATCGCTAACCAATACCGTAAACCTAACCCTAAACCTAACAATAACCCTAACTTGTACCGTAACCTAACCCTAACCCTAACCCTAACATGTACGTAACCCTAACCCTAACCCTACTGCTAACCTGTACCGTAACCCTAACACTAACCCTAAACATAACGTGTACCGCAAACTTAACCTTAACCCTAACCCTAACCCTAACCTGTCCGGCAACCCTAACCCTAACTTGTACCATAAGCCTTACCCTAACTCTAAACCTATCACTACCCTGTGCCCATAACCCTAACCCTAACCCTAAACCTAACCCTAACCCTAACCCTTACCTGTACCGTAACTCTAACCCTAACCCTAAACCTAACCTGTACCATAACCCTACCCCTAATACTAACCCTAACCGTAAACTGTACCGTAACCCTACCATTAAACCTAAACCTAACCTGTACTGTAAACTTAAGCCTAACCCTATCCCTAACCCTAACCCTAACACTAACCTGTACCGTAAACTTAATCCAAGCACTAAGCCTAACCGTAACTTGTATCGAAAAACACACCCTAACCCTAAACCTAACCCTAACACTAACCCTAACGCTAACCTATACTGTAACCCTTACCTAAACCTAATCGTAACCCTAACCCTAACCCAAACCCTAACCTGTACGGTAACCCTAAACGTAACCCTAAACCTAA
>JAEUCK010003452.1:0-23227 GCA_017311455.1 Otocyon megalotis megalotis | reverse complement strand
CAGCTGTACCACATGCCTAACCCTAACGCTAACCTAACCCTAACCCTAACCCTAACCCTGACCCTACCTGTACGGCAACCCAAACTCTAAACCTATCCCTAACCTGAACACTAACCTGTACCGTAACCCTAACCCTACCGCTCAACCTAACCCTAACCTGTACCGTAACCCTAACCCTAACCCTAACCCTAAACCTAAACCTTACCTGTACAGTAACCCTAACCCAAAACCTAACCCTAACCCTAACCTGTATCATAACCCCAAACCTAACACTAACCCTAACCCTAACGCTAACCTATAACGTAACCCTAACCCTAAACCTTACCATAACCCTAACTTGTACCGTAACCCTAATCCTAAATCTAACCCTTACCTGTAACGTAAACCTAACCCTAACCCTAAACTGTACCGTAACACTAACCCTAACCCTCAACCTAACCATAACCTGTACCGTAACCCTAACCCTAAACCTAACCCTAACCCCAACCTAACCCTAACCAGTACCGTAACCCTAACCCTAACCTGTACCATAACACTAACCCTATCCCTAACCCTAAATCTAAACCTCTCCTGTACCTGAACCGTAACCCTAAACCTACCTCTATGGCAAACCTAACCCTAACCGGTACAGTAACCCGAACCCTAAACTGTACCGTAACACTAAACCTAACCCTAACACTACCCCTCACCCTAAATCTAATCTTTAAAATAACCTAACCCTAAGCCTATCAGGAAACCTAACCCTAACCTGTACCATAACACTGAACGTAAACCTAACCCTAACCCTAAACCTAACCTGTACCGTAATCCTAAACTTAACCCTGACCCTAAACTGTAACGTAACCCTACCCCTAACCCTAACCCTGACCGTAATCCTTACCTGTCCCATAAAACTAACCCTAACCCTAAACTTAACTGTACCGTAAACCTAAGCCTAACCCTAACCCTAACCCTAAACTGTATCGTAAACCTAACCCTAACCCTACACTGTACCGTAACCCTAACCCTAACCCTAACCCTACCTCTATACTTAACCTGTAACCTAACCCTAACCATAACTCTAAACTCTATGCCAAACCTAACCCTAACCCTAACACTACCCTCTCCCTATCCATGACCCTAAACTGTAGCGCAAACCTAACCCTAACACTAACCCTAACCCTAACACTAACCAGTACGGTAACCCTAACCCTAAACCTAAACTAAATCCTAAACTCTAACCGTACCGTAACCCTAACCCAGCCTCCCAACCCTAGCCCTAACTCAAACCAAGAACCTTTCCTGTACCGTAGAAACCTAACTAAACCTAAACCTAACCCTAACCTATACCAAATCTTCAGTAACTCAAACTTCAACCATAACTCCTAATTTTCACGGTAAACTTAAACCTAACCCTAACCCTAACGCTAACCTATAAAACCCTAACCCTAAACCAACCGTAACCCTAACTTGTACCGTAAAACCCAACCCTAAAACTAAACTACAAACTTTAACCTGACCTGTACCGTAACCCTAAACTTAACCGTAACCCTCACCTGTACCGTAACCCTCACCATAAACCTAAACCCAACAATAAGCCTAACCCTAACCACTACCGTAACCCTAACCCTAACCAAAAACCTAAACCTAACCTTAAAAATAAACTATACCGTTTCACTCACCCTAAGCCTAACCCTAACCCTAACCTGTACTGTAACCCTAAACCTAACCCAAACCTCAGCCTAACCTGTACCATAACCCTAACTCTAACCCTAACTCTAACCCTAACTCTAACCCTAACCCTAACATTAAGCTGTACTATAACCCTGACCCTAACACAAACCCTAAACGTCCCACCCCAAATATAACCCTAACACTAACTCAAATTCCTAACTCCTACCCTAACCCCCACCCCAACCTGTACCGTAATTCATGCCTTACTAACCAACCCTAACTGGGGCCATGGGGCCTAAACCCCACCCTCAACCTCTAACGCTAAATTCCTAATGTAAATTCCTAAATCCCAATCTCTACCCTAACCATATAACGTGTGCCATCACCCTAAACTCTAACGCACCCTAAACCTAACAGGTAATAAACCCTGCCTAACCCAAACCTAATCCTAACCCTAACCCAACCCTAACCTGAATCGTAAATTCCTAACCCTAACCCAAAAGTTTTCTCTACCTCTCTAACCTGTGCCGTAAACTTAACCCAACCCACCATAAATTCCCTCAAACTCCAAATGCCCTCAAACCAACACTAAACCTCTATTACTAAGTTTGAAATCTGTCTCCGAATCCTAACCCTAAACCTAACCGTAGCCCTAACTTGTACCGTAACCCTAACCCTAACACTAACACTAACCCTAACCTGTAACATAACACTAACCCTAAACCTAACCCTAACCTGTACCGTTACCCTAATCCTAACCTTAAACTAACCATAACCTGTACGGTAACCGTAACCGTAACCCTAAACCAAACCCTAAACCTAAACTGTACCATAACCCTAAACCTAACCCTAACTGCAACCTGTACCGAAACCCTAAACCTAAACCTAACCCTAAGATGTACTGCAACCTTAACCCTAACCCTAAACCTAACCCTAAACTTTACGGTAACCCTAACCCTAAACCTAACCCTAACCTGTACCGTAAACCTAACCCTAACCCTAACATTAATGCTAACCCTAACCCTAAACCTAACGTGTAACGTAACCCTAACCGCACCCTAATCCCAAACCTAACCCTAACCCTAACCACTACCGTAACCATAACCCTACCCCAAATTTAACCCTGAACTGTATCGTAAACCTAACCCTAACGCTAAACCTAACCCTAACACTTACCTGCACCATAAGCCTACCGCTAAACCTACCTCTAACCGTAACCCTAACCCTAGCTTCAAACCTACCCTGTAACCTAACCCTAACCATAGCTCTAAACTCTATGGCAAACCTAACCCTAACCCTAACACTAACCCTTACCCTAACCATAACACTAATCCTATCCTGTACCGTAACCCTAACACTAACCCTAACCCTAAACGTAATCCAAACCTGCAAAGTAACCCTAAACCTAACCTTAACCCTAACCCTAACGCTAACGTATAGCATAACCCTAACCCTAAACCGAATCGTAACCCTAACTTGGTCCGTAACCCTAACCCTAACCCTAAACCTAAACTTAAACCTGACCTATACCTTAACCCTAACCCTAACGATGCACTGTACCATAAACGTAACACTAACCCTAAAATAACCATAACCTGTACCATAACCCTAACCGTAAAGTTACCCTAACCATAACCCTAACCCTAACCTGTACCGTAACCCTCCGAACTCATAAACCTATCCCTAACCTGTACCGCAAACCTAACCCTAAACCAAAGTCAACCCTAACCCTGACCATAACCTGTACGGTAACCCTAACACTAACCCTAACCCTAACCCTAAGTTGTACCGTAACCCTAACCCTAACCCTAACCCTAACCCTAACCTGTACCGTAACCCTGACCCTAACCCTATCCCTAACCTGTACCGAAACCCTAACCCTAATCCTAAACTGTACCGTAACCCTTCCACTAACACTAAACCTAACCTGTACTGTGACCCTAACCCTAACCCTAACACCAACACTGACCTGTGCCGTAACCCTAACCCTAAAACAAACCTCACCCTAACTTGTATCGAAACTCTAACCATAACCATAACCCACACTTACAGTAACCCTAACCCTAACCCTAACCTGTACCGTAACCCTAACCCAAACCCTAAACCTAACCCTAATGCTAACTTATACCTTAACCTTAACCCTAAACCTAACCGTAACCTTAACTTATTCCATAACCCTAATCCAAACCCTAACCCTAACATGTACCACAACCCTTAGCCTAACCCTAATCGCATCCTGTACCGTAACCCTAACCCTAACACTAAACCTAACCCTAACCCTAACCAGTACCACAACCCTAACACTAACCCTAACCTGTACAGTAACCCTAAGCATAACCCTAACCCTCAGCTGTACCACATGCCTAACCCTAACGCTAACCTAACCCTAACACTAACGGTAACCCTGACCCTAACCTGTACGGTAACCCTAACTCTAAACCTATCCCTAACACAAACCCTAACCTGTACCGTAACCCTAACCCTACCCCTCAACCTAACCCTAACCTCTACCATAACCTTAAACATAACCCTAACCCTAACCGTAACCCTAAACCTTACCTGTATAGTAACCCTAACCCAAAACCTAACCCTAACCCTAACCTGTATCATAACCCTAAACCTAACACTAACCCTAACCCTAACTCTAACCTATAACGTAACCTTAACCCTAAACCTTACTATAACCCTAACTTGTACCGTAATCCTAAACCTAACCCTAAACCTATCCCTAACCTGTACCGCAAACCTAACCCTAAACCAAAGCCTAACCCTAACCATGACCATAACCTGTACGGTAACCCTAACACTAACCCTAACCCTAACCCTAAGTTGTACCGTAACCCTAACCCTAAACCTAACCCTAACCCTAACCCTAACCTGTACCGTAACCCTGACCCTAACCCTATCCCTACCCTGTACCGAAACCCTAACCCTAATCCTAAACTGTAACGTATCCCTTCCATTAACACTAAACCTACCTGTACTGTGACCCTAACCCTAACCCTAACACTAACCTGTGCCGTAACCCTAACCCTAACACTAAACCTCACCCTAACTTGTATCGAAACCCTAACCATAACCCTAACCCTACACTTACAGAAACCCTAACCCTAACCCTAACCTGTACCGTAACCCTAACCCAAACCCTAAACCTAACCCTAATGCTAACTTATACCTTAACCCTAACCCTAAACCTAACCGTAACCCTAACTTATTCCATAACCCTAATCCTAACCCTAACCCTAACATGTACCACAACCCTTAGCCTAACCCTAATCGCAACCTGTACCGTAACCCTAACCCTAACCCTAACCTGTACCGCAACCCTAACACTAACCCTAACCTGTACGGTAACCCTAAACATACCCCTAACCCTCAGCTGTACCACATGCCTAACCCTAACGCTAACCTAACCCTAACCCTAACCCTAACCCTGACCCTAACCTGTACGGTAACCCTAACTCTAAACCTATCCCTAACCTGGAACACTAACATGTACCGTAACCCTAACCCTACTGCTCAACCTAACCCTAACCTGTACCGTAACCATAACCCTAACCCTAACCCTAAACCTAAACCTTACCTGTACAGTAACCCTAACCCAAAACTTAACCCTAACCCTAACCTGTATCATAACCCTAAACCTAACACTAACCCTAACCCTAACGCTAACCTATAACGTAACCCTAACCCTAAACCTTACCATAACCCTAACTTGTACCGTAACCCTAATCCTAAATCTAACCCTACCTGTAACGTAACCCTAACCCTAACCCTAACCTAAACTGTACCGTAACACTAACCCTAACCCTCAACCTAACCATAACCTGTACCGTAACCCTAACCCTAAACCTAACCCTAACCCCAACCCTAACCCTAACCAGTACCGTAACCCTAACCCTAAACTGTACCGTAACACTAACCCTATCCCTAACCCTAACCCTAAACTGTACCATAAAGCTGAACGAAACCCTAACCCTAACCCTAACCCTAACCTGTACCATAACCCTAAACTTAACCCTAACCCTAAACTGTAACGTAAGCCTACCCCTAACCCTAACCCTGACCGTAATCCTTACCTGTCCCATAAAACTAACCCTAATCCTAAACTTAACTGTACCGTAACCCTAACCCTAACCCTAACCCTAAACTGTATCGTAAACCTAACCCTAACCCTACACTGTACCGTAACCCTAACCCTAACCCTAACCCTACCTCTATACTTAACCTGTAACCTAACCCTAATCATAACTCAAAACTCTATGCCAAACCTAACCCTAACCCTAACACTAACCCTATCCCTATCCATAACCCTAAACTGTAGCACAAACCTAAACCTAACCCTAACCCTAAACCTAAACCTAACCAGTACGGTAACCCTAACCCTAAACCTAAACCTAAACCTAAACCTAACCGGTACCGTAACCCTAACCCTAGCCCTAACCCTAACCCTATCCCTAACCCTAAACCTTACCTGTACCGTAAACCTAACCCTAAACCTAAACCTAAACCTAACCTGTACCGTAACCCTTTCAGTAACCCAAACCTAACCGTAGCCCTAATCTGTATGGTAAACTTAAACCTAACCCTAACCCTAACGCTAAACTATACTGTAACGCTAACCCTAAAACTAACCGTAACCCTAACTTTTACCGTAACCCTAACCCTAAACCTAACCCTAAACTTTAACCTGACCTGTTCCGTAACCCTAACCCTAACCGTAACCCTAACCTGTACCGTAACCCTAACCATAACCCTAAACCCAACAGTAAGCCTAACCCTAACCATAAACCTAAATCTAACCCTAAAACTAAACTATACCGTTTTCCACACCCTAAGCCTAACGGTAACCCTAACCTGTACTGTAACCCTAAACCTAACCCAAACCTAAGCCTAACCTGTACCATAACCCTAACTCTAACCCAAACTCTAACCTAACCCTAACATTAACCTGTACTATAACCCTAACCCTAACACTAACCCTAAACCTAACATGTATCATAACCCTAACCCTAACCCAAACCCTAACCCTAACCCTAACCCTAACCCCAATCTGTACTATAACCATACCACTAACCCTAACCCTAACGTGTACTGTAAACTTAACCCTAACCCTAACCATAACCCTAACCTGTACCGTAACCTAAAACTAACACTAACCCTATCACTAAGCCTAAACTATACCATAACCCTAACCCTAAACCTAACCGTAGCCCTAAATTTACCGTAACCCTAACCCTAACACTAACACTAACCCTAACCTGTAACATAACACTAACCCTAAACCTAACCCTAACCTGTAATGTTACCCTAATCCTAACCCTAAAACTAACCATAACCTGTACCGTAAACGTAACCCTAACCCTAAACCAAACCCTAAACCTAACCTGTACCATAACCCTAAACCTAACCCTAACCGTAACCTGTACCGAAACCTTAAACCTAAACCTAACCCTAAGATGTACCGCAACCTAACCCTAACCCTAAACCTAATCCTAAACTGTACGGTAACCCTAACCAAACCTAACCCTAACCTGTACCGTAAACCTAACCCCAACCCTAACATTAACGTTCACCCTAACCCCAAACCTAACGTGTAACGTAACCCAACCGCAATCCTAATCCCAAACCTAACCCTAACCCTAACCACTACCGTAACCCTAACCCTACCCCAAATTTAACCCTGAACTGTATCGTAAACCTAACCCTAACGCTAAACCTAACCCTAACACTTACCTGCACCGTAAGCCTGGCCTCCTAACCCTACCCCTAACCGTAACCCTAACCCTAGCTCTCTAAACCTACTCCTAAATCCCAACCCCAAATCCATAACCACTCCTGTACCGTAACCCTAACACTAACCCTAACCCTAAACGTAATCCTAACCTGCACCGTAACCCTAAACCTAACCTTAACCCTAACCCTAACGCTAACCTATACCGTAACCCTAATCCTAAACTGAACCGTAACCCTAACTTGGTCCGTAACCCTAACCCTAACCCTAAACCTAAACTTAAACCTGACCTATACCGTAACCCTAACCCTAACGCTGACCTGTACCATAAACGTAACACTAACCCTAAAAATAACCATAACCTGTAAATAACCCTAACCCTAAAGTTACCCTAACCATAACCCTAACCCTAACCTGTACCGTAACCCTAAACCTAACCCTAAACCTATCCCTAACCTGAACCGCAAACCTAATCCTAAACCACAGCCTAACCCTAACCCTGACCATAACCTGTACGGTAACCCTAACACTGACACAAACAATAACCCTAAGTTGTACCCTAACGCTAACCCTAAACCTAACCCTAACCCTAACCCTAACCTGTACTGTAACCCTGACCCTAACCCTATCCCTAACCTGTACCGAATCTTAACCCTAATCCTAAACTGTACCGTAACCCTTCCACTAACACTAAACCTAACCTGTACTGTGACCCTAACCCTAACCCTAACACCAACACTAACCTGTGCCGTAATCCTAACCCTAACACTAAACCTCACCCTAACTTGTATCGAAACTCTAACCATACATAACCCTACACTTACAGTAACCCTAACCCTAACACTAACCTGTACCGTAACCCTAACCCAAACCCTAAACCTAACCCTAATGCTAACTTATACCTTAACCTTAACCCTAAACCTAACCGTAACCCTAACTTATTCCGTAACCCTAATCCTAACCCTAACCCTAACATGTACCACAACCTTTAGCCTAACCCTAATCGCAACCTGTACCGTAAGCCTAACCCTAACCCTAACCATAATCATAACCAGTACCGCAACCCTAACACTAACCCTAACCTGTACAGTAACCCTAAGCATACCCCTAACCCTCAGCTGTACCACATGCCTAACCCTAACGCTAACCTAACCCTAACACTAACGGTAACCCTGACCCTAACCTGTACGGTAACCCTAACTCTAAACCTATCCCTAACCCGAACACTAACCTGTACCGTAACCCTAACCCTACCGCTCAACCTAACCCTAACCTGTACCGTAACCATAACCCTAACCCTAACCCTAAACCTAAACCTTACCTGTACAGTAACCCTAATCCAAAACCTAACCCTAACCCTAACCTGTATAATAAGCCTAAACCTAACACTAACCCTAACCCTAACGCTAACCTATAACGTAACCCTAACCCTAAACCTTACTATAACCCTAACTTGTACCGTAACCCTAATCGTAACTCTAACCCTTACCTGTAACGTACCCTAACCCTAACCCTAAGCATAAACTGTACCGTAACACTAACCCTAACCTGAACCTTAACACTAAACCTATCCCTAACCCTAAATTTAAACCTCTCCTGTACCTGAACCGTCACCCTAAACCTAACCTCTATGGCAAACCTAAACCTAACCGGTACAGTAACCCGAACCCTAAACTGTACCGTAACACTAAACCTAACCCTAACACTACCCCCCACCCTAAACCTAATCTGTAAAATAACCTAACCCTAAGCCTAACCCGAACCCTAACCCTAACCTGTACCATAACGCTGAACATAACCCTAACCCTAACCCTAACCTGTACCGTAACCCTAAACTTAACCCTAACCCTAAACTGTAACGTAACCCTACCCCTAACCCTAACCCTGACCGTAATCCTTACCTGTCCCATAAAACTAACCCTAACCCTATACATAACCTGTAACGTAACCCTAACCCTAACCCTAACCCTAAAATGTATCGTAAACCTAACTCTACCCTACAATGTACCGTAACCCTAACCCTAACCCTAACCCTACCTCTATACTTAACCTGTAATCTAACCCTAACCATAACTTTAAACTCTATGCCAAACCTAACCCTAACCCTAACACTAACCCTATCCCTATCCATAACCCTAAACTGTAGCGCAAACCTAAACCTAACCCTAACCCTAAACCTAAACCTAACCAGTACGGTAACCATAACCCTAAACCTAAACCTAAACCTAAACCTAAACCTAACCGGTACCGTAACCCTAACCCTAGCCCTAACCCTAACCCTAACCCTAACCCTAAACCTTTCCTGTACTGTAAACCTAACCATAAACCTAAACCTAACCCTAACCTGTACCGTAACCCTTTCAGTAACACAAACCTAACCGTAACCTTTTCTGTACGGTAAACTTAAACCTAACCCTATCCCTAACGCTAAACTATACTGTAACGCTAACCCTAAAACTAACCGTAACCCTAACTTGTACCGTAACTCTAACCCTAAACCTAACCCTAAACTTTAACCTGACCTGTACCGTAACCCTAACCCTAACCGTAACCCTAACCTGTACCGTAACCCTAACCATAACCCTAAACCCAACACTAAGCCGAACCCTAACCACTACCGTAACCCTAACCCTACCATAAACCTAAATCTAACCCTAAAACTAAACTATACCGTTTCCCTCACCCTAAGCCTAACCCTAACCCTAACCTGTACTGTAACCCTAAACCTAACCGAAACCTTAGCCTAACCTGTACCATAACCCTAACTCTAACCCTAACCCTAATATTAACCTGTACTATAACCCTAACCCTAACACTAACCCTAAACCTCACCTGTACCATAACCCTAACCCTAACCCAAACCCTAACCCTACCCCTAACCCTAACCCCAACCTGTACTGTAACCATACCACTAACCCTAACCCTAACGTGTACTGTAAACCTAACCCTAACCCTAACCCTAAACCTAACGCTAACCTGTACCGTAACCGTAAACCTAACCGTAACCCTAATCTTAACCCTATCGTGTACCATAACCCTAAACCTAACCCTAACCCTAACCCTAACCGGTACCAAAACCCTAAACTTACCCTAACCCTAAACCTAATCCTAACCCTAACCTTAACCCTAACCTGAATCGTAACCCTAACCCTAACCCAGATCCTAACCCTAACCTGTACCGTAAACCTAACCCTAACCCTAACCATAACCCTAACCTGTACCGCAACCCTAAAACTAACACTAACCCTATCACTAAGCCTAAACTATACCGTAACCCTAACCCTAAACCTAACCGTAGACCTAACTTGTACCGTAACCCTAACCCTAACACTAACAATAACCCTATCCTGTAACATAACACTAACCCTAAACCTAACCCTAACCTGTACCGTTACCCTAATCCTAACCCTAAAACTAACTATAACCTGTACCGTAACCGTAACCCTAACCCTAAACCAAACCCTAAACCTAACCTGTACCATAACCCTAAACCTAACCCTAACTGTAACCTGTACCGGAACCCTAAACCCAACACTAAGCCTAACCCTAACCACTACCATAACCCTAACCCTAACCATAAACCTAAATCTAATCCTAAAACTAAACTATACCGTTTCCCTCACCCTAAGCCTAACCCTAACCCTAACCCTTACCTGTAACGTACCCTAACCCTAACCCTAACCATAAACTGTACCGTAACACTAAACCTAAACCTCAACCTAACCATAACCTGTACCGTAATCCTAACCCTAAACCTAACCCTAACCCTAACCAGTACCGTAACCCTAACCCTAAACTGAAACTTAACACTAACCCTATCCCTAACCCTAAATCTAAACCTCTCCTGTACCTGAACCGTAACCCTAAACCTAACCTCTATGGCAAACCTAAACCTAACCGGTACAGTAACCCGAACCCTAAACTGTACCGTAACACTAAACCTAACCATAACACTACCCCTCACCCTAAACCTAATCTGTAAAATACCCTAACCCTAAGCCTAACCCGAACCCTAACCCTAACCTGTACCATAACGCTGAACGTAACCCTAACCCTAACCTGTACCGTAACCCTAAAATTAACCCTAACCCTAAACTGTAACCTAACCCTACCCCTAACCCTAACCCTGACCGTAATCCTTACCTGTCCCATAAAACTAACCCTAACCCTAAACATAACCTGTAACGTAACCCTAACCCTAACCCTAACCCTAAACTGTATCGTAAACCTAACCCTACCCTACACTGTACCGTAACCCTAACTCTAACCCTAACCCTACCTCTATACTTAACCTGTAACCTAACCCTAACCATAACTCTAAACTCTATGCCAAACCTAACCCTAACCCTAACACTAACCCTATCCCTATCCATAACCCTAAACTGTAGCGCAAACCTAAACCTAACCCTAACCCTAACCCTAACCTTAACCACTGCGGTAACCCTAACCCTAAACCTAAACCTAAACCGAAACGGTACCGTAACCATAACCCTAGCCCTAACCCTAACCCTAACCCTAACCCTAAACCTTTCCTGTGCCGAAAACCTAACCCTAAACCTAAACCTAACCCTAACCTGTACCGTAACCCTTTCAGTAACCCAAACCTAACCGTAATCCTAATCTGTACGGTAACCTTAAACCTAACCCTAACCCTAACGCTAACCTATACTGTAACGCTAACCCTAAAACTAAACGTAACCCTTAACTTGTACCGTAACCTTAACCCTAAACCTAACCCTAAATTTAACCTAACCTGTACCGTAACCCTAACCCTAACCGTAACCCTAACCTGTACCGTACACTCTAACCATAACCCTAAACCCAACACTAAGCCTAACCCTAACCACTAACGTAACCCTCACCCTAACCATAAACCTAAACCTAACTCTAAAACTAAACTATATCGTTTCCCTAACCCTAAGCCTAACAATAACACTAACCTGTACTGTAACCCTAAACATAACCCAAACCTAAGCCTGACCTGTACCATAACCCTAACTCTAACCCTAACTCTAATCCTAACCCTAACATTAAGCTGTACTATAATCCTAACCCTAACACTAACCTTGAACCTAACCTATACCATAACCCTAACCCTAATCCAAACCCTAAACCTAACCCTAACCCTAACCCCAAACTGTACCGTAACCATACCACTAACCCTAACCCTAACCTGTACTGTAAACCTAACCCTAACCCTAACCCTAAACCTAACCATAAACTGTACCCTAAACCTAACTCTAACCCTAACATTAACCCTAACCCTAACCCTAAACCTAACGTGTAACGTAACCCTAACCGCAACCCTAATCCCAAACCTAACCGTAACCCTAACCACTACCGTAACCCTAACCCTACCCCAAATTTAACCCTGAACTGTATTGTAAAACTAACCCTAACGCTAAACCTAACCCTAACACTTACCTGCACCGTAAGCCTACCCCTAACACTACCCCTAAACGTAACCCTAAACCTAGCTCTAAAACTACCCTGTAACCTAACCCTAACCATAACTCTAAACTCTATTGCAAACCTAACCTTAAACCTAACACTAACCCTTACCCTAACCATAACCCTAATCCTATCCTGTACCGTAACCCTAACACTAACCCTAGCCATAAACGTAATGCTAACCTGCACCGTAACACTAAACCTAACCTTAACCCTAACCCTAACGCTAACCTATACCGTAACCCTAACCCTAAACCGAACCGTAACCCTAACTTGTACCATAACCCTAACCCTAACCCTAAACCTAAACTTAAACCTGACCTATACCGTAACCCTAACCCTAACGCTGACCTGTACCATAAACGTAAAACTAACCCTAAAAATAACCATAACCTGTACCATAACCCTAACCCTAGAGTTACCCTAACCATAACCCTAACCCTAACCTGTACCGTAACCCTAAACCTAACCCAAAACCTATCCCTAACCTGTACCGCAAACCTAACCCTAAACCAAAGCCAAAACCTAACCCTGACCATAACCTGTACGGTAACCCTAACACTAACCCTAACCTAAACATAAGTTTTACCGTAACCCTAACCCTAACCCTAATCCTAACCCTAACCTGTACCATACCCTGACCCTAACCCTATCCCTAACCTGTACCGAAACCCTAACCCTAATCCTAAACTGTACCGTAACCCTTCCACTAACACTAAACCTAACCTGTACTGTAGCCCTAACCCTAACCCTAACACCAAAACTAACCTGTGCCGTAACCCTAACCCTAACACTAAATAAACCTCACCCTAACTTGTATCGAAACTCTAACCATAACCATAACCCTACACTTACAGTAACCCTAACCCTAACCCTAACCTGTACCGTAACCCTAACCCAAACCCTAAACCTAACCCTAATGCTAACTTATACCTTAACCCTAACCCTAAACCTAACCGTAACCCTTATCCGTAACCCTAATCCTAACCCTAACCCTAACATGTACCACAACACTTAGCCTAACCCTAATCGCAACCTGTAACGTAACCCTAACCCTAACCCTAACCCTAACCAGTACCGCAACCCTAACCCTAACCCTAACCTGTACCGTAACCCTAAACTTAACCCTAACCCTAAACTGTAACATAACCCTACACCTAACCCTAACCCTGACCGTAATCCTTACCTGTCCCATAAAACTAACCCTAAACTTAAACATAACCTGTACCGTAACCCTAAACCTAACCCTAACCCTAAACTGTATCGTAAACTTAACCCTACCCTACACTGTACCGTAACCCTAACCCTAACCCTAACCCTACCTCTATACTTAACCTGTAACCTAATCCTAACCATAACTCTAAACTCTATGCCAAACCTAACCCTAACCCTAACACTAACCCTATCCCTATCCATAACCCTAAACTGTAGCGCAAACCTAAACCTAACCCTAACCCTAACCCTAACCTTAACCACTGCGGTAACCCTAACCCTAAACCTAAACCTAAACCGAAACGGTACCGTAACCCTAACCCTAGCCCTAACCCTAACCCTAACCCTAACCCTAAACCTTTCCTGTACCGTAAACCTAACACTAAACCTAAACCTAACCCTAACCTGTACCGTAACCCTTTCAGTAACCCAAACCTAACCGTAACCCTAATCTGTACGGTAACCTTAAACCTAACCCTAACCCTAACGCTAACCTATACTGTAACGCTAACCCTAAAACTAAACGTAACCCTTAACTTGTACCGTAACCCTAACACTAAACCTAACCCTAAATTTTAACCTAACCTGTACCGTAACCCTAAACCTAACCGTAACCCTAACCTGTACCGTAACCCTAACCATAACCCTAAACCCAACACTAAGCCTAAACCTAACCACTAACGTAACCCTAACCCTAACCATAAACCTAAACCTAACTCTAAAACTAAACTATATCGTTTCCCTAACCCTAAGCCTAACCCTAACACTAACCTGTACTGTAACCCTAAACATAACCCAAACCTAAGCCTGACCTGTACCATAACCCTAACTCTAACCCTAACTCTAACCCTAACCCTAACATTAAGCTGTACTATAATCCTAACCCTAACACTAACCTTGAACCTAACCTGTACCATAACCCTAACCCTAATCCAAACCCTAAACCTAACCCTAACCCTAACCCCAAACTGTACCGTAACCATACCACTAACCCTAACCCTAACCTCTACTGTAAACCTAACCCTAAACCTAACCCTAAACCTAACCCTAACCTGTACCGTAAACCTAACTCTAACCCTAACATTAACCCTAACCCTAACCCTAAACCTAACGTGTAACGTAACCCTAACCGCAACCCTAATCCCAAACCTAACCGTAACCCTAACCACTACCGTAACCCTAACCCTACCCCAAATTTAACCCTGAACTGTATTGTAAACCTAACCCTAACGCTAAACCTAACCCTAACACTTACCTGCACCGTAAGCCCACCCCTAACACTACCCCTAACCGTAACCCTAACCCTAGCTCTAAAACTACCCTGTAACCTAACCCTAACCATAACTCTAAACTCTATGGCAAACCTAACCTTAAACCTAACACTAACCCTTACCCTAACCATAACCCTAATCCTATCCTGTACCGTAAATTCCTAATACTTCAACCCAACTCCTAACCGTAACCTTAACCTGTACCATAACCCTAAAATAACCCTAATCCTAACCCTAACGATAACCTATACCGTAACCCTAACCCTAAACCGAACCGTAACCCTAACTTGTACCATAACCCTAACCCTAACCCTAAACCTAAACTTAAACCTGACCTATACCGTAACCCTAACCCTAACGCTGACCTGTACCATAAACGTAAAACTAACCCTAAAAATAACCATAACCTGTACCATAACCCTAACCCTAGAGTTACCCTAACCATAACCCTAACCCTAACCTGTACCGTAACCCTAAACCTAACCCTAAACCTATCCCTAACCTGTACCGCAAACCTAACCCTAAACCAAAGCCAAAACCTAACCCTGACCATAACCTGTATGGTAACCCTAACACTAACCCTAACCTTAACATAAGTTTTACAGTAACCCTAACCCTAACCCTAATCCTAACCCTAACCTGTACCATAACCCTGACCCTAACCCTATCCCTAACCTGTACCGAAACCCTAAACCTAATCCTAAACTGTACCGTAACCCTTCCACTAACACTAAACCTAACCTGTACTGTGACCATAACCCTAACCCTAACACCAAAACTAACCTGTGCCGTAACCCTAACCCTAACACTAAATAAACCTCACCCTAACTTGTATCGAAACTCTAACCATAACCATAACCCTACACTTACAGTAACCCTAACCCTAACCCTAACCTGTACCGTAACCCTAACCCAAACCCTAAACCTAACCCTAATGCTAACTTATACCTTAACCCTAACCCTAAACCTAACCGTAACCATAACTTATTCCGTAACCCTAATCCTAACCCTAACCCTAACATGTACCACAACCCTTAGCCTAACGCTAATCGCAACCTGTAACGTAACCCTAACCCTAACCCTAACCCTAACCAGTACCGCAACCCTAAAACTAAGCCTAACCTGTACAGTAACCCTAAGCATACCCCTAACCCTCAGCTGTACCACATGCCTAACCCTAACGCTAACCTAACCCTAACACTAACGCTAACCCTGACCCAAAGCTGTACGGTAACCCTAACTCTAAACCTATCCCAAACCCGAACACTAACCTGTACCGTAACCCTAACCATACCCCTCAACCTAACCCTAACCTCTACCAAAACCATAAACATAAACCTAACCCTAACCTGTACCGTAACCCTAAACCTAACCCTAAACCTATCCCTAACTGTACCGCAAACCTAACCCTAAACCAAAGCCTAACCCTAACCATGACCATAACCTGTACGGTAACCCTAACACTAACCCTAACCCTAACCCTAAGTTGTACCATAAACCTAACCCTAACCCTAACCCTAACCTAACCCCAACCAACTCCCAACTCCTAACCTGTGACTGCACCCTGACCCCAACCTCTATACCTAACCTGTACCAAACCCTAACCCTAATCCTAAACTGTAAATTCAACCCCTTCCACTAACACCAAACCTAACCTGTACCAGACCCCAACCCCAACCCCAACACCAACACTAACCTGTGCCGCAACCCCAACTCCTAACACTAAACCTCACCCCAACTTGTATCGAAACTCTAACCATAACCATAACCCCACACTTACAGTAACCCCAACCCTAACTCCTAACCTGTACCGTAACCCAACCCAAACCCTAAACCTAACCCTAATGCTAACTTATACCTTTTAACCCCACCCTAAACCTAACTGTAACCATAACTTATTCCGTAACCTCCTAATCCCAACCCTAACCCTAACATGTACCACAACCCTTAGCCTAACCCTAATCGCAACCTGTAACAACCCTAACCTAACCCTAACCCTAACCAGTACCGCAACCCTAAAACTAACCCTAACCTGTACAGTAACCCTAAGCATACCCCTAACCCTCAGCTGTACCACATGCCTAACCCTAACGCTAACCTAACCCTAACACTAACGCTAACCCTGACACAAAGCTGTACGGTAACCCTAACTCTAAACCTATCCCAAACCCGAACACTAACCTGTACCGTAACCCTAACCCTACCCCTCAACCTAACCCTAACCTCTACCAAAACCATAAACATAAACCTAACCCTAACCTGTACCGTAACCCTAAACCTAACCCTAAACCTATCCCTAACCTGTACCGCAAACCTAACCCTAAACCAAAGCCAAACCCTAACCCTGACAATAACCTGTACGGTAACCCTACACTAACCCTAACCCTTACCCTAAGTTGTACCGTAACCCTAACCCTAACCCTAACCCTAACACTAACCCTAACCCTAACCTGTACCGTAACCCTGACCCTAACCCTATCCCTAACCTGTACCGAAACCCTAACCCTAATCCTAAACTGTACCGTAACCCTTCCACTAACACTAAACCTAACCTGTACTGTGACCCTAACCCTAACCCTAACACTAACCTGTGCCGTAACCCTAACCCTAACACTAAACCTCACCCTAACTTGTATCGAAACTCTAACCATAACCATAACCCTACACTTACAGTAACCCTAACCCTAACCCTAACCTGTACCGTAACCCTAACCCAAACCCTAAACCTAACCCTAATGCTAACTTATACCTTAACCCTAACCCTAAACCTAACCGTAACCCTAACTTATTCCGTAACCCTAATCCTAACCCTAACCCTAACATGTACCACAACCCTTAGCCTAACCCTAATCGCAACCTGTACCGTAACCCTAACCCTAACCCTAACCTGTACCGCAACCCTAACACTAACCCTAACCTGTACGGTAACCCTAAACATACCCCTAACCCTCAGCTGTACCACATGCCTAACCCTAACGCTAACCTAACCCTAACACTAACGCTAACCCTGACCCAAAGCTGTACGGTAACCCTAACTCTAAACCTATCCCTAACCCAAACCCTAAACTGTATCGTAAACCTAACCCTAACCCTACACTGTACCGTAACCCTAACCCTAACCCTAACCCTAACCCAAACCCTAAACTGTATCGTAAACCTAACCCTAACCCTACACTGTATCGTAACCCTAACCCTAACCCTAACCCTAACCTGTACCGTAACCCTGACCCTAACCCTATCCCTAACCTGTACCGAAACCCTAACCCTAATCCTAAACTGTACCGTAACCCTTCCACTAAACTAAACCTAACCTGTACTGTGACCCTAACCCTAACCCTAACATCAACACTAACCTGTGCCGTAACCCTAACCCTGACACTAAACCTCACCCTAACTTGTATCGAAACTCTAACCATATCCATAACCCTACACTTACAGTAACCCTAACCCTAACCCTAACCTGTACCGTAACCCTAACCCAAACCCTAAACCTAACCCTAATGCTAACTTATACCTTAACCCCAACCCTAAACCTAACCGTAACCCTAACTTATTCCGTAACCCTAATCCTAACCCTAACCCTAACATGTACCACACCCTTAGCCTAACCCTAATCGCAACCTGTACCGTAACCCTAACCCTAACCCGAACCCTACCAGTACCGCATCCCTAACACTAACCCTACCCCGTACAGTAACCCTAAGCATACCCCTAACCCTCAGCTGTACCACATGCCTAACCCTAACGCTAACCTAACCCTAACACTAACGCTAACCCTGACCCTAACCTGTACGGTAACCCTAACTCTAAACCTATCCCTAACCTGAACACTAACCTGTACCGTAACCCTAACCCTACCCTCAACCTAACCCTAAACGTACCGTAACAATAACCCTAACCCTAACCCTAAACCTAAACCTTACCTGTACAGTAACCCTAACCCAAAACCTAACCCTAACCCTAACGTGTATATAACCCTAAACCTAACACTAACCCTAACAATAACGCCAACCTATAACGTAACCTTAACCCTAAACCTTACCATAACCCTAACTTGTACCGTAACCCTAATCCTAAATCTAACCCTTACCTGTAATGTACCCTAACCCTAACCCTAACCATAAACTGTACCGTAACACTAACCCTAACCCTCGACCTAACCATAACCTGTACCGTAACCCTAACCCTAAACCTAACCCTAACCCTAACCAGTACCGTAACCCTAACTCTAACCTGAACCTTAACACTAACCCTATCCCTAACCCTAAATCTAAACCTCTCCTGTACCTGAACCGTAACCCTAAACCTACCTCTATGGCAAACCTAACCCTAACCGGTACAGTAGCCCGAACCCTAAACTGTACCGCAACACTAAACCTAACCCTAACACTACCCCTCACCCTAAACCTAATCTGTAAAATAACCTAACCCTAAGCCTAACCCGAACCCTAACCCTAACATGTACCATAACGCTGAACGTAACCCTAACCCTAACTCTAACCCTAAGCTGTACCATAACCCTAAACTTAACCCTAACCCTAAACTGTAACGTAACACTACACCTAACCCTAACCCTGACCGTAATCCTTACCTGTCCGATAAAACTAACCCTAACCCTAAACATAACCTGTACCGTAACCCTAACTCTAACCCTAACAATAACCCTAACCCTAAACTGTATCGTAAACCTAACCCTAACCCTATACTGTACCGTAACCCTAACCCTAACCCTAACCCTAACCCTAACCCTAACCCTAACCCTACCTCTATACTTAACCTGTAACCTAACCCTAACCATAACTCTAAACTCTATGCCAAACCTAACCCTAACCCTATCACTAACCCTATCCCTATCCATAACCCTAAACTGTAGCGCACACCTAAACCTAACCCTAACCCTAACCCTAACCCTAACCCTAACCCTAACCCTAACCAGTACGGTAACCCTAACCCTAAACCTAAACCTAAACCTAACCGGTACCGTAACCCTAACCCTAGCCCTAACCCTAACCCTAACCCTAACCCTAAACGTTTCCTGTACCGTAAACCTAACCCTAAACCTAAACCTAACCCTAACCTGTACCGTAACCCTTTCAGTAACCCAACCCTAACCGTAACCCTAATCTGTACGGTAACCTTAAACCTAACCCTAACCCTAACGCTAACCTACACTGTAACGCTAACCCTAAAACTAAACGTAACCCTTAACTTGTACCGTAACCCTAACCCTAAACCTAAACCTAAACTTTAACCTAACCTGTACCGTAACCCTAACCCTAGCCGTAACCCTAACCTGTACCGTAACCCTAACCATAACCCTAAACCCAACACTAAGCCTAACCCTAACCACTACCGTAACCCTAACCCTAACCATAAACCTAAACCTAACCCTAAAACTAAACTATACCGTTTCTCTCACCCTAAGCCTAACCCTAACACTAACCTGTACTGTAACCCTAAACCTAACCCAAACCTAAGCCTGACCTGTACCATAACCCTAACTCTAACCCTAACTCTAACCCTAACCCTAACATTAAACTGTACTATAACCCTAACCCTAACACTAAACCTAAACCTAACGTGTACCATAACCCTAACCCTAACCCAAACCCTAACCCTAACCCTAACCCTAACCCCAACCTGTACCGTAACCATTAGACTAACCCTAACCCTAACCTGTAATGTAAACCTAACCCTAACCCTAACCCTAAACCTAACGTGTAACGTAACCCTAACTTCAACCCTAATACCAAAACTAACCCTAACCCTAACCACTACTGTAACCCTAACCCTACCCCAAATTTAACCCTGAACTGTATCGTAACCCAAATCCTAACGCTAAACCTAACCCTAACACTTACCTGCACCGTAAGCCTACCCCTAACCCTACCCCTAACCGTAACCCTAACCCTAGTTCTAAACCTACCCTGTAACCTAACCCTAACCATAACTCTAAACTCTATGGCAAACCTAACCCTAAACCTAACACTAACCCTTACCCTAACCATAACCCTAATCCTATCCTGTACCGTAACCCTAACACTAACCCTAACCATAAACGTAATCCTAACCTGCACCGTAACCCTAAACCTAACCTTAACCCTAACCCTAACGATAACCTATACCGTAACCCTAACCCTAAACCGAACCGTAACCCTAACTTGTACCGTAACCCTAAGCCTAACCCTAAACCTAAACTTAAACCTGACCTATACCGTAACCCTAACCCTAAGGCTGACCTGTACCATAAACGTAACACTAACCCTAAAAATAACCATAACCTGTACCATAACCCTAACCCTAAAGTTACCCTAACCATAACCCTAACCCTAACCTGTACTGTAACCCTAAACCTAACCCTAAACCTATCCCTAACCTGTAGCACAAACCTAACTCTAAACCAAAGCCTAAGCCTAACCCTGACCATAACCTGTACGATAACCCTAACACTAACCCTAACCCTAACTCTAAGTTGTACTGTAACCCTAAACCTAACCCTAACCCTAACCCTAACCCTAACCTGTACCGTAACCCTGACCCTAACCCTATCCCTAAACTGTACCGAAACCCTCACCCTAATCCTAAACTGTAGTGTAACCGTTCCACTAACACTAAACCTAACCTGTACTGTGACCCTAACCCTAACCCTAACCCTAACCCTAACCCTACCTCTATACTTAACCTGTAACCTAACCCTAACCATAACTCTAAACTCTATGCCAAACCTTAACCCTAACCCTAACACTAACCCTATCCCTATCCATAACCCTAAACTGTAGCGCAAACCTAAACCTAACCCTAACCCTAACGCTAACCCTAAACAGTACGGTAAACCTAACCCTAAACCTAAACCTAAACCTAAACGGTACCGTAACCCTAACCCTAGCCCTAACCCTAACCCTAACCCTAAACCTTTCCTGTACCGTAAACCTAACCCTAAACCTAAACCTAACCCTAACCTGTACCGTAACCCTTTCAGTAACCCAAACCTAACCGTAACCCTAATCTGTACGGTAAACTTAAACCTAACCCTAACCCTAACGCTAACCTATACTGTAACGCTAACCCTAAAACTAAACGTAATCCTTAACTTGTACCGTAACCCTAACCCTAAACCTAACCCTAAACTTTAACCTAACCTGTACCGTAACCCTAACCCTAACCGTAACCCTAACCTGTACCGTAACCCTAACCATAACCCTAAACCCAACACCAAGCCTAACCCTAACCACTACCGTAACCCTAACCCTAACCATAAACCTAAACCTAACCCTAAAACTAAACTATACCGTTTCCCTCAACCTAAGCCTAACCCTAAACCTAACCTGTACTGTAACCCTAAACCTAACCCAAACCCATGCCTAAACTGTACCATAACCCTAACTCTAACCCAAACTCTAACCCTAACCCTAACATTAACCTGTAGTATAAACCTAACCCTAACACTAACCCTAAACCTAACCTGAACCATGACCCTAACCCTAACCCAAACTCTAACCCTAACCGTAACCCTAACACCAACCTGTACCGAAACCATACCACAAAACCTAACCCTAACCTGTACTATAAACCTAACCCTAACCCTAACCCTAACCCTAACGCTAACCTGTAAAAAAACCCTAACCCTAACCTTAACCCTAACGTATGCCATAACCCTAAACCTAACGCTCACACTAACCCTAACCGGTACCGAAACCCTAAACTCACCCTAACCCTAAACCTAATCCTAACCCTAACCCTAACCCTAACCTGAATCGTAACCCTAACCCTAACCCAAAGCCTAACCCTAACCTGTACCGTAAACCTAACCCTAACCCTAACCATAACCCTAACCTGTACCGTAACCCTAAAACTAACACTAACCCTATCACTAAGCCTAAACTATACCAAAACCCTACCCTAAACC
>JAEUCK010003451.1:0-53363 GCA_017311455.1 Otocyon megalotis megalotis | reverse complement strand
GGTGAGGGGGGCATCGATGTCACTCAAAAGGAACACTCAGAAGGTCATGCATACACTGCAGACGGTCCAGGGCTAGGACGCCAGGAGTCATTAGACAGGTGGGCTTGGTCCATACCTTCCAGGTTATTTAGAGCCAATATGATAATTGTCACCCAACATCCATTCTCCCTTCTCTGTCACAGATAAAAATCTGACTCTAGGAGAAGCTGCACAACTTGCTATGATCACAGATTCATTCTGAGTTGGATTTTTTAACTGAGATATTTGCACACCCTGGGATAATTCATTGAGCATTTTTATGTAGATATGTTATATTTCAATTAAAAATTTCTTAGAAAAGAAAAAAAGAGACATGTGCCCACAGTGAAATATACCATTTTAGGTGTGTAATAGGAGGATTATATTCATAAGGGTGCACAACCATCATTGCTGGAAACATTTACTTTTAGCACCATGTTTGCCTATCCTCATTTTTAGAGAAATTTTGTAAAAATTATATTTTTAATTGAGTTTATAAAATACACAATTTAAATGCATACATATTTTAAAACAGCTCAATGAGATTTTAACATGGGCATTTGTCTCTGGGAATTACTTACCACCTCAAGATGCTAAGGACATCTCCAGGTGCCTAGCTGGCTTCCCTCTGCTATTTGGTATGCCCCCCAGAATATCCATTAACCATTCTTAAAGCTCCTTAGTAGGAAACAGATAGGCAATAACTTAGAATGTCCAGATGCTGATCCCACATGTTATACAGCAAAGAGGGCTGACCAGAACCTCCCTTGTTCCCTAGAACAGGTTTTCTCCTCAAAGGTGAGCAGAAAAGCCCTAAGAGGCCTCATCCATCTTGGAAGTGATGGCAGCAGCACGTGTCATGGCCCCAGTCGTGTGGGGGCTAGAAGACTTCATCATGGCCCTAAAGAACTCAGCTGGTTCAGACTGAACTGTGGGGAAGGGATCTTCGGGATCCTCATTACCCCTGGCCTCCATGGGTAGGATGACACTGAGGGTACTCCCACCAGACAATAGCACAATGATGTTTCTAATGAACCTGCCACTTGTTTCACTGATCACTGTGATGGCTTTGTCATGTGTCAGCACAGCATCAGACACATTTCCTAATCTACATGTAACCTCCACATAAAGGCAATGACCAAGTCTTGCTTCCCCCGGGATCCAACTATCCCTTGTACAACTGAAAACATACTAGAAAGGTTTGTCCTTGGGTGATGTTTTAAGTATCCTCCCTGCTTCACTCAGGTGGCTATTCCTCATGCTCTTTGCAACAGTCTTGATGCTGGCCTCTGCTATCGATGCTCTATGAGACACAGGATTTCAAGATGTTAAAAAAGCTGATGCTGGAAAGCATTACAATCACTCATAAAATGACAAAGGAGGACCTCAGGTAGTTAGATGAGGAACATTTGAGGAAGGTAAAATGAACAGGAGGTGTGAAGTGATAGACCCTTCAAGAAAGAAGGATAATGACAAGAATCAGCATCTGGGGAACACTTTTGAAGCCCCCAAATATTTTTCTTTAAAAGAGAACCGTTTTTATGATAGTGCTGTGCACTTAGGAATGGATTTTAAAACATGACCATGAGGAGGGGCAAGATGGCGGAAGAGTAGGGTCCCCAAGTCACCTGTCCCCACCACATTACCTAGAAAACCTTCAAATCGTCCTGAAAATCTACGAATTCGGCCTGAGATTAAAGAGAGAACAGCTGGAATGCTACAGTGAGAAGAGTTCGTGCTTCTATCAGGTAGGAAGACGGGGGAAAAAGAAATAAAGAAACAAAAGGCCTCCAGGGGGAGGGGCCCCACGAGGAGCCGGGCTGAGGCCGGGGCGAGTGTCCCCAGGACAGGAGAGCCCCGTCCCGGAGGAGCAGGAGCTGCACCGACCTTCCCGGGCGGAAAGGGGCCCGCAGGGAGTTAGAGCAGGACCCGGGAGGGCGGGGATGCCCTCGGGCTCCCTGGGACACTAACAGGCACCTGCGGCGCGCGCAGGAGAGTGCGCCGAGCTCCCTAAGGGCTGCAGCGCGCATGGCGGGACCCGGAGCAGCTCGGAGGGGCTTGGGCGGCGGCTCCGCGGAGGGGGCTGCGGGGCGGGAGCGCGAATCCAACAGCGCAGACGGGAGCACAGGGCGCTGGGACACAGCCCAGGATCCGGCCTCCCCCGGGACAGGCAGAGGCCGGGAGGGCCCAGGACAGCAAGGACGCTCCTGCCCCGAGCTGAGCGGATCAGCGGCCCCGCCCCGGAGCCTCCAGGCCCTGCAGACCGAGAGCTCCGCTCTCCATAGTTCCTGCGGGGGCTGAATCCAGGTTTCCAGAGCTGGCCGCCGCCACTGGGGTTGTTCCTCCTGGGGCCTCACGGGGTAAACAACCCCCACTGAGCCCTGCACCAGGCAGGGGCAGAGCAGCTCCCCACGTGCTAACACCTGAAAATCCGCACAACAGGCCCCTCCCCCAGAAGACCAGCTAGACGGACAAGTTCCAGGGGAAGTCAAGGGACTTAAAGTATACAGAATCACAAGATACTCCCCCAGTTTTTTTTTTCTTTTTGATTTCTGATTGCTTCCCCCACCCCCTTTTTTTCGCCTTTTTTCTTTTTCTTTCTCTTTTTCTTCTCTTTTTTCCTTTTTTTCTTCCTTTTTTCTTTTTTCTTTTTCTCTTTTCTTTCCTTCTCTCTCTATTTTTCTCCTTTTCCCAAGACAACTTGTTTTTGGCCACTCTGCACTGAGCAAAATACTAGAAGGAAAACCTCACCTCAAAAGAAAGAATCAGAAACAGTCTTCTCTCCCACAAAGTTACAAAATCTGGATTACAATTCAATAATGTCAGAAAGCCAATTCAGAAACACTATTATACAGCTAATGGTGGCTCTAGAAAAAAGCCTAAAGGATTCAAGAGACTTCATGACTGCAGAATTTAGATCCAATCAGGCAGAAATTAAAAACCGATTGAATGAGATGTAATCCAAACTAGAAGTCCTAACGACGAGGTTAACAAGGTGGAAGAACGAGTGAGTGACATAGAAGACAAGTTGATGGCAAAGAGGCAAACTGAGGAAAAAAGAGACAAATAATTAAAAGACCATGAAGACAGATTAAGGGAAATAAACGACAGCCTGAGGAAGAAAAACCTACGTTTAATTGGGGTTCCCGAGGGCGCCGAAAGGGACAGAGGGCCAGAATATGTATTTGAACAAATCCTAGCTGAAAACTTTCCTAATCTGGGAACGGTAACAGGCATTCAGATCCAGGAAATAGAGAGATCCCCCCCTAAAATCAATAAAAACCGTTCAACACCTCGACATTTAATAGTGAAGCTTGCAGATTCCAAAGATAAAGAGAAGATCATTAAAGCAGCAAGAGACAAGAAATCCCTGACTTTTATGGGGAGGAGTATTCGGGTAACAGCAGACCTCTCCACAGAGACCTGGCAGGCCAGAAAGGGCTGGCAGGATATATTCAGGGTCCTAAATGAGAAGAACATGCAACCAAGAATACTTTATCCAGCAAGGCTCTCATTCAAAATGGAAGGAGAGATAAAGAGCTTCCAAGACAGGCAGGAACTGAAAGAATATGTGACCTCCAAACCAGCTCTGCAAGAAATTTTAAGGGGGACTCTTAAAATTCCCCTTTAAGAAGAAGTCCAGTGGAACAATCCACAAAAACAAGGACTGAATAGATATCATGGTGACACTAAACTCATATCTCTCAATAGTAACTCTGAACGTGAACGGGCTTAATGACCCCATGAAAAGGCCCAGGGTTTCAGACTGGATAAAAAAGCAGGACCCATCTATTTGCTGTCTACGAGAGACTGATTTTAGACAGAAGGACACCTACAGCCTGAAAATAAAAGGTTGGAAAACCATTTACCATTCAAATGGTCCTCAAAAGAAAGCAAGGGTAGCCATCCATCCTTCGATCAGATAAACTAAAATTTACCCCGAAGACTGTAGTGAGAGATGAAGAGGGACACTATACACTATACACTATTCAACATAGTATTGGAAGTCCTAGCCTCAGCAATCAGACAACAAAAGGACATTAAGGGCATTCAAATTGGCAAAGAAGAAGTCAAACTCTCCCTCTTCGCCGATGACATGATACTCTACGTAGAAAACCCAAAAGCAAAAAAAAAAAAAAAAACAAAAAAAAAACCCAAAAGCCTTCACCCCAGGATTGCTAGAACTCATACAGCAATTTGGTAGCGTGGCAGGATACAAAATCAATGCCCAGAAATCAATGGCATTTCTATACACTAACAATGAGACTGAAGAAAGAGAAATTAAGGAGTCAATCCCATTTACAATTGCACCCAAAAGCATAAGATACCTAGGAATAAACCTAACCAAAGAGGTAAAGGATCTATACCCTAAAAACTATAGAACACTTCTGAAAGAAATTGAGGAAGACACAAAGAGATGGAAAAATTTTCCATGCTCATGGATTGGCAGAATTAATATTGTGAAAATGTCAATGTTACCCAGGGCAATTTACTCATTTAATGCAATCCCTATCAAAATACCATGGACTTTCTTCAGAGAGTTAGAACAAATTATTTTAAGATTTGTGTGGAATCAGAAAAGACCCCGAATAGCCAGGGGAATTTTAAAAAAGAAAACCATATCTGGGGGCATCACAATGCCAGATTTCAGGTTGTACTACAAAGCTGTGGTCATCAAGACAGTGTGGTACTGGCACAAAAACAGACACATAGATCAATGGAACAGAATAGAGAACCCAGAAGTGGACCCTGAACTTTATGGTCAACTAATCGATAAAGGAGGAAAGACTATCCATTGGAAGAAAGACAGTCTCTTCAATAAATGGTGCTGGGAAAACTGGACATCCACATGCAGAAGAATGAAACTAGACCACTCTCTTTCACCATACACAACGATAAACTCAAAATGGATGAAAGATCTAAATGTGAGACAAGATTCCATCAAAATCCTTGAGGAGAACACAGGCAACACCCTTTTTGAACTTGGCCACAGTAACTTCTTGGAAGATACATCCACGAAGGCAAAAGAAACAAAAGCAAAAATGAACTATTGGGACTTCATCAAGATAAGAAGCTTTTGCACAGCAAAGGATACAGTCAACAAAACTAAAAGACAACCTACAGAATGGGAGAAGATATTTGCAAATGATGTATCAGATAAAGGGCTAGTTTCCAAGATCTATAAAGAACTTATTAAACTCAACACCAAAGAAACAAACAATCCAATCATGAAATGGGCAAAAGACATGAAGAGAAATCTCACAGAGGAAGACATAGACATGGCCAACATGCACATGAGAAAATGCTCTGCATCACTTGCCATCAGGGAAATACAAATCAAAACCACAATGAGATACCACCTCACACCAGTGAGAATGGGGAAAATTAACAAGGCAGGAAACAACAAATGTTGGAGAGGATGCGGAGAAAAAGGAACCCTCTTACACTGTTGGTGGGAATGTGAACTGGTGCAGCCACTCTGGAAAACTCTGTGGAGGTTCCTCAAAGAGTTAAAAATAGACCTGCCCTACGACCCAGCAATTGCACTGTTGGGGATTTACCCCAAAGATTCAGATGCAATGAAACGCCGGGACACCTGCACCCCGATGTTTCTAGCAGCAATGTCCACAATAGCCAAACTGTGGAAGGAGCCTCGGTGTCCATCGAAAGATGAATGGATAAAGAAGATGTGGTTTATGTATACAATGGAATATTACTCAGCCATTAGAAACGACAAATACCCACCATTTGCTTCAACGTGGATGGAACTGGAGGGTATTATGCTGAGTGAAGTAAGTCAATCGGAGAAGGACAACCAGCGTATGTTCTCATTCATTTGGGGAATATAAATAATAGTGAAAGTGAATATAAGGGAAGGGAGAAGAAATGTGTGGGAAATATCAGAAAGGGAGACAGAACATAAAGACTCCCAACTCTGGGAAAAGAACTAGGGGTGGTGGAAGGGGAGGAGGGCGGGGAGTGGGGGTGAGTGGGTGTCGGGCACTGAGGGGGACACTTGACGGGATGAGCACCGGGTGTTATTCTGTATGTTGTTAAATTGAACACCAATAAAAAATTAATTAAAAAAAAACAAACAAAATCTTTGGGATACAGCAAAAGCAGTCCTGAGGGGGAAATACATCACAAAACCACCATCTATCAAAAAACTGGAAAGAACTCAAATACAAAAGCTGACCTTCCAGGAACTGGAGAAAGAAAAGCAAATAGATCCTACACCCAGTAGAAGAAGAGAGTTAATAAAGATTCAAGCAGAACTCAATGAAATAGGATAATAACTGTGGAACAGATCAACAAAACCAAAAGTTGGTTCTTTGAAAGATTAATAAGTTAGATAAACCATTAGCCAGCCTTAATAAAAAGAAGAGAGAAAAACTCAAATTAATAAAATCATGAATGAGAAAGGAGAGATCACCACCAATACCAAGGACGTGAGGTGTCAAAAGAAGTTAACAGCCTTGCCCAAAGTCAACCAGTTTTTAAGCGACATTGTCAGAACTTGAAATTGAGCCTTTGGATTTTAAGTTCAGGGTTCTGTAAATATTTCACTGCCCTATGACAGATGGGTATATTGAGGCACACACACACACACACACACACACACAAATACACAGATTGTTTAGTCTGGGATCCCCCTAGAGCTAACAATTGCCCAGGGAAGTTATATACATCTCATATCGGACCGCTGGGACTTGGAAACCCTTACCTCTTGGTTCTTAGAGTTACTGGGATATCTTACAGGATTTTACTAGATAAGAATAGGAAGGATGAGGTGGTCTATCTTTATCTCATCCTGAAAAAGACTATATTCAGTGATTTCATTATAGTCACAGGAAGCCAATCTTTGTGGAAAGGACTGGAGAAATATTATGATTATTTTATACAAGCTGTGTAACCTTCCCATCATCAGTCATTTATGAACCTAGAGAAGATAAGGAGACTGTGAGTATGTGGGCAGTGGGAGACATGATTAAAAATGATAAATAGTACTGAAAGTGTCAAAATGAACAATTTGTTAGATTTTAAATTTTTGGAAGCTGTCAATTAAATGATGCTCCCCTAAATTCAGACAGAGAACGACATAGTTTTGCTATTTGGTTAGCAGACTGTGTTTCTCTGCTAGGATGAACATAAAACTCTGGTGTCATCCAGAGCCCCATATACTACCCAGGAGAACTATATCACAGGATGTACACATTCTAGTGTGCATTTTAAGATGGCTTCAAGAGAAGTGCTTTGTCAGGGGCTGAAAGAGAAGGCAAGCAAGAGGAAAGGATGCATAGGTGTTGTAGGCAAATGGGTCTAGGTTTTGAACCTGTAAATGTCATTTACCAGCTGCATGGCTTTCGGTAGTATCACTTAATGTCTCCAAGTCTTTGTATTCTCTTCTGGAAAATGGAAAAAAATAATACTACTGGAATCAAGGGGTGACTATGAACATTAACCACCATATGTATTTGTTTGGCATAGTGCCTGACACTTGGTAAGGACTTGATAAGTGATTGATATTCTTAATACTGTTGTTGCTATTATTAATAAGTATTCTGACAGAGAAGAGCCTAGACCCTCAGAGATCCTTTGCTTTCTTCTCCAGCTCACTTGTACCTGCTAGGAAGGTTCATCCTCCATCCCTTCATTGGAAATGAAGCCCAAAGCCCTCAGGAATGGATTTTGTGATTCATCATTCAATGCCACTCCCCACTTCTTTACTTTCTCCAAACACAATCCCCATGCTCTTGACTTAAAAATGATTTTATTACTGTCAGGTTTAATCCGATTGGTAGTGAAATGAAATAGGCCAAGCAAACATTGGTTGAGGCAAGCTATTAATGGGACGCGCTCTCGGGGGAGGTTGTGTGGCCCACAGGGGAGAGAGAGAGCGGGGAGTCGTGGGCCAGGGAAGTCATACCCAAAGGGAGTACATGTGAGCTTTTACGGGGGAGGGGTAAGGGGTTGTGTCTGTATGGGGTGATAAATGCTTATGCCCTTATATGGGGTTTGGGTAAGGTGTGGTTCAGGTTTCCTGCATAGATCCTGTCTCCATCTGATGATGTGTCCTTGGGCAGCCTGCTGGTGGTGGGAAAGTTCTGAGGGGAGGGTAACAAGATGGAGGGTCTGCCGCCATTTTGTTGGTGCCTTCTGATCCCCCTTGATCCCACCGGTCCAACATTCAGATCCTTTTGTGGTTATAGGTCATTGGTTCAGATCTGGCTACTTCCTGCTGAGTGGGGGGCATCCTGGGGTCCCTCAGAAGTGGGCAAGTGGGAGACGGGTGTAGGAGGAGTTGATTGACAGATACTCAAGACATTTCTCGAACTCGTTCCTGGATAAATCGGAGATCACAAGGGGCCACTGATAATAATATGCTGATGATTAGGAATGGGCTTAGGAGGGGGAGGAGCCATGCAGTTAGTGGGGTCTGCCACCATTGGGGTGTAGTTGGACCACCCCGGTGGTACCGGGTTTGGAGAGACTCACGAACTTTGGCAAGGGTGTGGAGATTGGCCTCAATTACACCTGTTTCACTGATGTAGTAACAGCATTCTTCGTTGAGAAACATGCAGGTTCCGCCCTTGTCTGTGGTGAGGAGGTCCAAGGCTGTCAGTTTTGGAGCTCAACTTGAGCCACTGATGTTACCTGGTGTTGTAGGGAAGCCGGAGACTCTGACGAGGCCTCGATGGCCATTTGAAGCCTTTCAGATAGGTCCCTGGTGGAATATAAAGAGTGGGTTAAGGCCCTCGTCCCCAGTCCGTGGCCACCAGGGTTGAGGCCAGGGAGACCCCGATAACTAGTGGGAAAAAGACCCCTCTTTTCTGCTTTTGGGGGGCCCTGGCAAGGAGGGCTAATTCTGCCTGACTATAGATAGTTAATCATGGAGCCAAGGAGATAGGCAAACAGAGAGAGGCAGAGGTATTGAGAGATTTAGAAAGGGTGCCAT
Source organism: Otocyon megalotis megalotis (assembly GCA_017311455.1). Taxonomy (NCBI): domain Eukaryota; kingdom Metazoa; phylum Chordata; class Mammalia; order Carnivora; family Canidae; genus Otocyon; species Otocyon megalotis. The sequence goes on along the minus strand of JAEUCK010003451.1, from coordinate 44,389 downwards.
TGCACCTAAGCAACTGCCAATAGGGGCGTGATGAGAGGTAACATTTGACAGGGTGACATTGCAGAGGGAAGAGTTAGGGGTGGAATAACAGAAAGGGAATTGGTGGTTGAGAGTGTCGGTGAATAAGGAAATGTTGTGGAGAGAGGGAGAAGGTCCCGGAGGTGTGGGTGTGGGGTTGGTGCAGTTAAATGATTAGGGAGCACAACGGCTACTGGGGGCTTTGCCCAAGGCAGCACAGCTAAAGCAGTGGGACAAATTAATAGGTTTAAGACCCCGTTGGTGAGTTTCCAAAATTGGAAATTGGGGATGAGAAGGAAAGGAGGTTTGATCTTTTAACTGGATTTTTACTGGGGGGGTCACGAGTGGCCACAATTGGTTTAGAGGTTTCCCAGACTTGGGGGTTAATGGGTAAAGGGAGATGGGGTGGTGGGGAGGGATCAGGAGAGTTTAAGGGTAAGAAACAGTGAGGGAGAAAGACGAATTGTGGCCTTGAGTTTGATTTTTTTTTAATTTATGATAGTCACAGAGACAGAGACAGAGAGAGAGAGAGGCAGAGACACAGGCAGAGGGAGAAGCAGGCCCCATGCACCGGGTGCCCGACGTGGGATTGGATCCCAGGTCTCCAGGATGGCACACTGGGCCAAAGGCAGGCGCCAAACCTCTGCGCCACCCAGGGATCCCATGTGGCCTTGAGTTTGTGTAGGATATCCTGGCTGGCTGAGGAGAGGAGCAGGGCAGGAAGGAATTATAAGGAAGGAATGTGAGAAGGGGAACTCATCCAGGCTGCAAGAGAGGAGTGGGGTAGTTTGTGGAATGGAGGAGGTGCCACCAATTCCCACCGCCACTATTGGAGAGGGGAATCTGGCACCCGAGTAGGAAGGCAAGATAGAGTAGGTCACCCCGTGTCCAACAGGAAAAAGATGGACTTACCCACTACCTGGAGCATGACCCTGGGCTCAGCCTGGGTTAGGGGAGGTGTCTGAGTCTGTGCCCCCTCAGTCATCATCCAATCTGAGTAGTTGGAAGGCTGGACTTACCAGCTCAGGGTTTCCACCTCATGGAGGTGCCGAGGATCCTCCAAGACTGGGGCAGTCAGATTTCCAGTGGCCCATCATCTTGCATTGAGGGCATGGCCATGTTGGCTTCTTGGGATTGGGACATTGATGGACCCAGTGTCCCTCAGTTCTGCATTTGAAGCAAGCCCCAGGCGGGGTGTAGTTGATTTCCCCTTTCTGTTGGCTTCCAGAGCCCACCAGGGCTGCTACCAAGGCTTGGGTTTGGAGTTGGACAGTTTGCTGGAGTCTAGCCTGCCTCTTAAGTTCAACCGCTTCCTCTCAGGTGTTAAAGACTTTAAATGCCATTTTCACCAGGTCAGGAATGGGAGTTTGAGGACCCTCCTCGACCTTTTAAATTTTTTTATGATGTCAGGGGAGGACTGAGAGATAAAATGGGTCACCAAGACAGTAGCCCCAGCTAGGGAGGAAAAAGACCACTCATTTCTGCTTTTCTGGGGAGGCTGGGTCCAGGCCAGTGTACTGGGTTGAGGCCTCAGTGAGCTTATTAAGGAAAACTGCAGGGTTTTCATCTGGGTTCTGAGCAACTTCCCAGAGTTTATCATAGTTGATAGCCTCATTAGAGGCCGCCCGCATGCCAGCGATAAGACAATGGACCATGCAGTGGTGGCGGCAGTGGCCATCTTGGCCAGTCTGATAATCCCATCCAGGATCCCCAGCGGGAACTGCCTGAGCACCCACCGGCTACTGGCATTGGTCAAATGGACCTGGTCTGAGTGTTCTTGGACAACAGCCTGAATATGTTCCCTCACCTCCGTTGTAAGGGTGGTGGTCTGGACAACATGCAAATCATGCCAAGTCAAGCCATATGCCTGGGCCAAATATTGGAATTCCTTGATATAGTTTCCTGGATTAACAGAGTAAGAGCCCAGCTGTTTCTAGATTTGGGAAAGATCTTGGAGTGAAAATGGGACGTGAACACGTACAATGCCCTCTGCACCCGCCACCTCTCGTAAGGGACAGAGTAGGTCAGGGGAGGAAGAGACCCTGTGAGATCTTGTATGGGTAGAGCCTGGAGGGGAGGCAAGAAGTGAAGGCTGAGGGTCGGAGATAGGTAAGGGTGTTTGGGATGCAGAGGGGGGGGGCAGAAGGTTTCGAGTAGGGAGGAGGAGGGGTAGGGATTCCCCTGACTGGGGGACCAGTGAGACCCTCAAGAGGTTCCGAGAGGGGGTAAGGAGGATAGGAATCAGGGGCTTTTGTTTTGGGGGTAGAAGAAGGTGGCGCCTATGCCAGAAGGACTTGTGTAGTGGAACAGAGGGAAGGACGAGAGCAGAGGTTCCAAAAAGCCTGAATGTAAGGGACCTGAGACCATTTACTCTGGCGTTGACAAAGTTGTTCAGATCTGTAAGGGTCTGGTAAGTCGGCATTTTCTGAGATCCTGTGAGAACCCCAGAGTTTCAAAATTGGCCAGTAGACAACCCAAGGTAGTTTTGGGGGTCAAATTTGGATTGGGCAGTTCCCACAATTCCTGCCAGGTAACCCAGACACTGAAAACAGGTGTCCCCATTTGCAGCTCAAGGTCACAGACAGAAACAGGTCACCGTGAGGATGAGGATGTCTCCTGATCTCTAGGGACAAATGGAAAGCCACCCGGTGGCTCAATGGAGTTGCCCTGGTGTGGCTGTGGCTTCAGGTAGTACCACCTGGACAGGGGCACAGAATTGGGGGAACTGCCCAATCCAAGGCATTGGGTTCAGACAAGGTCCTGGTGATGAGAGGAGAGAGGTTCCCCACCAGAGTGCGGCCTTGAGCTCCTCCTGGGTTTCAGCACCAAATGTCAGGTTTAATCCAATTGGTAGTGAAATAAAATAGAGAGGCCAAGCAAAAGTTGGTTGAGGCAAGCTTTTAATGAGATGTGCTCTCAGGCAGGGTTCTGTGGCCCACAGGAGAGGGAGAGAGTGGGGAGTCATGGGCCAGGGAAGGCACACCCAAAGGGAGTACATGTGAGCTTTTAAGGGGGTAGGGGTAGGGAGTTGTGTCTGTATGGGGTGATAACTGCTTATGCCCTTATATGGGGTTTGGGTAAGGTGTGGTTCAGGTTTCCTGCATAGGTCCTGTCTCCACCTGATGATATGTCCTTGGGTGGTCTGCTGGTGGTGGGAAAGTTCTGAGGGGAGGGTAACAAGATGGAGGGTCTGCCGCCATTTTGTTGGTGCCTCCTGATCCCCCTTGATCCCACTGGCCCAACAATTACTTGATTCTAGGAAGAGTAGATACTACCACAAACATGAGCCAGGGGAAGGGACACTTTTTTGAGGTTCCTATAGTGTTCTCACACCTATGTACCAAAGTTTGTAGATGCCACACAGAGGTGAAACATGATAGTATTTATAAAATGCTTAGGACAGTGTCTGGCATATGGAAAGCAGTCAATAGTGGATATTCCCCTCCTCTGGTCATGTGTGTCCTGAGGTTTGAGGTGACCTGAGGAGGTCTCCAATGTCCTAACCGCAGGCGCAAGCCTGTCTGTATGGAGGTCTGTCCAGGGGTAAGATGAAGTGTGTTGACTTTTCATTTCCTTCCTAAGATCCAGGATTCTGCTGGACTCTGCCACTGTCCATCTACCTGTGAGAATAATTATTAGTTGCCCTCACTTCTCTGTGAGATAAATCATTTTTATCAGTCTCTTACTATTTTTTTTAGCCAATCTTGAGTTATATTTCAGCATTATATAAAGGACACTAGGTTATTTGTCAAAATCTTGGGTTCTTTTTTTTTCTCTCTCTCTCTTACTATTTTTATCAAGCTTTTTTATTTCCTCCCTTCTTCCCTCCCTTCCTCCTTCTCTTTCTCTGCCTTCCTCCAATTCTCTTTCCTCCATCCCTCCATCCCCCTCTTCCTGCCTTCCCTCTTTTTCTTTCCTAATTGCTTTCTTTTGCTGTTTCATTCTTTCTCTAATTTTTCTTTCCTTTTTCTCTCTTCTTCTCTTCTTTCTTCTCTTTTATTCCCCCTCCCCTTTCTTCTTTCAACATCTAATACGGTAAGATTTTGTGCTAATAACCAGGGAAAGACAGAAATAAGTTGTCTTGTCATAAGGAATCTTCTATCCCTAGAGGAAAACAGAAAGTCCAAAGGGAAATGGAAGTAAGAAGTGTAGGGCACAAAGGGATGCCCATGTAGGTCTCACTGGGCCTCAGCTTGCCTGGATGTCTTCCACTCTTTGTCTCGAAGCTTCTTCCGCTGGATTTTCCCTGTGTTAGTCTTGGGCAGCTCAGAAACAAACTCCACCTGTTGGGAAAAGTTAGCCTAGTGTGGGCCATCTGTGACCCCAGTAGGGGTAGATTTTTCAGAAGAACTGCTATAGGGTGAGAAGAAGCTCTTGAGGCTGGAAGCTCCAGGTGAGTGAAGACTGAGATTGGAACACTCCCAGGGCAGCCCCTAGGCAATAAGAAGCTTCAGAAAGTGTTCTGGGACAAAGGCAAGAAGACAATGGCTGGAATGGTACATAAAGTTCCAGCCAATGGTGTCTAACATACCCTAGGACAGAAGAGAAGCAGCACAGCAAATGTGACACTATGCAGTCCTCAAACACCTGAGCTTTGACATCATCATAGGAAAGGCCTATGGTCTTTCCTCTACCACCTCCCTGGCTTTGGACAGGTCACTTGACTTTCCTGAGACAATTTTCCCACTGAATTAACTGTAGGATAGTAACAACTTTGTTGGGTTATTGTGAGGAAAAAATGAAATTAGGCAAGCTAAGTTTTTGGCATGGGTAAACACTAAAAATATTAGCTGTGGTTATTAACCCGGACTACAGACAGTAAATATTTAAGAGCTAGGAGACTTGACTTTGAATTCCAGCTCAGTCATTTCCTGTTGGCAGAACTATAAGATCTCTCCAATCTCATTTTTTATATCTGTGGGGGAAAATGTTTGAAGTCGAGGACCCCTCCATCTCTAATATTCCTGAATCCTAAGAGATGGATGATGAAGACAGTTCACAGAGACTTCCTTATTACAAGGCTCAGCTTGCCAGGGCATTGGTCCAGGAGTCAGATGGTTGTGAGTTTGATAAAAGTAATAAAAATAGGGATACCAATACTAATATGGAAAAAGTTATCTTCTTAAAAGTTGATGTGGGGGTCTTACATAGGTAAGACTGACTTTTTTGAGGGAGGGGTTTGGTAAAATCACAATGGACTGGAGCAGGGATTCATAGACTATAGCCTAAGGGCAAAATCCAGCCCTCCTTCTATGTTTGTAAATGAGGTTTTATTGAAACACAGCTACACCTATTCATTTCCTGTGGTCTCTGGATGCTTTAGCACTATAAGGCAGAACTGGATAGAGGGTAAAGGCTATAGATGCAGGGTAAAGAGAAGCCACAGGGGAGATCAAGGAAGGGTTTGGTCCTAGGAAGGAGGGAAGAGATCAAAGAATCCTGCCCAAAGCATTCTAGAGGAGAGACTTTTAAAAAGATACACATCTATTGAGTAATATAACATTATATTGTGGATTCACTGGATCCTCCAAAATATTCAGTTACAATTCAAAATTCATAATATATTGGGTGTTATTAGATTTCTAATTCCCCTTAAAATACTTATTAAATGCTTATTATGTGCTAATCTTCTGAGTGCCTATGTCTTACAAATATTAATTCTTCTTATTAACAACCTGGAAAGGAGTAACACTATTGTCCCCATTTCACAGACAAGGAAAATGAAGCCTAGAGAGATTGTTGAGTAAGTGATAGAGATCAATTTTGAATGCAACTGTCTTATTCTATAGATTGTGCTGTACTGACTGCCTTACTATGAGTTTGAGGCTGAAAGTCTATATGGTAGCATCTTTGATGGGCTGCTAGATTCCCCTGCAAGAATGATTTAACCCTCCCAGCTCCCACTGCCAGATCTCTCTGGGGACTGCTGCAGCCAAAGGAGAGCTGCCTCTCCCAGGGCCACATCCCCATTCCAGCACAGCCTACATCCATGCCTGATCTACATGGAACTATACAGCACTCTCCCAACCTCACCTGCAGCTCCGGATCTCTGAAAGGTTATCCTGCCTGCAGAACTCCCCATGGGGTTGGCTGAGGCCCTCAGTGACATAATATCACAGTGCATCTTCACCTTCTGCCCAATCCTGCAACCTTCTCTTCCCTTCTCTTTCTTTCTCCAGACATTGATCCAGAAGAACTCCCTAACAAACCTCTTATATGTTAATCGAGTCTGTTTCTTGGAAAATCCACTTGCAACAATTAACCTATGCTGACAAAGCATCAGTGAGCTTCTACGTTAGGTACACATCTCAATAGCTTTAAATTTAATATAGTTGCTCTCATCTCTACCAGGAACTCAAAAACATTTTTTTCTCTTTTCCCTGGGGCAAGCTCCTACCTACCTCCAAAAACTGGGTCCCCCTTCAGTGTCAACCCCCATGCCTTAGTTCCCTGTCTCAGAATGAAAACAGGTACAGTGGAATCTATACTTTCTGCCTTTTCTGGTAAGAGCACTTCCATATTCCTATGGGAAGCCACCCCTCTCTCCCTCCATCCATATCATGGGTATAGCAGTTTTCTCTCCATCTTTCCTGAACTTGTTTCAGAGGTGATCACATGACCCAGAACTGGCCAAAGTGTTCCCTCACCCTAGTTATAGGGATTATTTAATGATGGGTCCATGACCTAAATTGGTCCAATGAGCATCAACCTGAAGACTTGCTGATGCCTTGCAGGGAAAGATGCTCTTTTATTACTGTGATTTGCTAAACTGCTAAAAACCTATGTTTGGAGCTGCTGGTAGCCATTACAAAGGAGGAAAATTTTAAGAAATGAAGCCAGTACAGAAAGAAAGAGAGTCAAGAGGTTAAAGAAGCATCCCTGATTATATCATTTGAATGTCTGGTACCAGCCACAACTAAAGATGCCCCCATCCCTGCACTTTTCAATTGTGTGAGCGATACAGTTCATGTTGGATTTCTGTTTCTGACAAGTGAAAGAATCCTGAACAAATAGCAAGACCCCAGTGCAGAGAGTAGGAATTTGATGGGGTATTGGCCAGAACTTGTTCCCATGGGAGCCCTCAACTTTCAATTCAAAGCAAGCTCAGCAAGCCTGAGGTCAATTTTCGGGCATCTAAACAGCTATTGGATGGTCTTTTGGGACTTGCTTGGTTAGAGTCAGGCAGAACTTTGGCATTATAGGCATTACCCACAGCCTGAAAAAGAGAAATACAAGAAGAGAAATATCTCTCGTTCCTCAAGTGAGGGGAGCATGGGAGCTCAGAGGCCTCACCTTCCTTGGGTACTTGTATGGGGCTGTTACTGACTTCACATGCTGCTGTAGCTCCTTGGTGAGCTGGTCCAGGTTGTGGAACAGAAACTGTGGGGCCAGAACTACAAAAGCCTTCACCACCTACCGGAAGGATGAGGGCCAAGAGAGAAGGGATCAGTGTGTTGCCATATCCTGGAATAATACAGAAGTAGAGTTAAGGCTTCCTACCAAATCTACCACCTTTATATCCCCTCAACTGTGCCTCCAGATATTTGGGCAAAGGAAAGGGAACAAATAGGGTTAACAATACCTAAGGTTCCAGTTCTCTTTCAAGTGGCTTATTGGATGGGTAGGCAGGACTATAAATTAAAAAGTACCCTCACTTCATAACCTAGGGATAACAGAGAGTGACAGGGAGAAACTTCTTAGAAGAGCGAAAAACAAAGACTGTAGTTTGTACCTCTATAAAAGGATAACCCAATTGTCATAATTAATTCATGGGAAATAAAATGAAATCATATATAGCAAGCCATAGCTCAGTGCTTGGCACAGAGGGATTTTCAGTAGAGGATCTCCTTTGGGCTTCCCTTGCCTAGTGGCTCCTATGATTTCCATGGGTGATATGACACATATCTGCCAGAGATATGATGTTCAACTTGTACCCTATCAAAATGTACTTGGACATTGACCCCCCACCTCTGTACCAAACTTTTCTCTACACATATACCAAGTCTGTTAGACTCCATCTGGGCCTGTTTCTATAGCCGTAACATCAACGGGGTCTTCTTCCTTATGTTCTCGTACCCCATGGCTTAGGGGGGCTCTATCCCTTGGCTCAAATCCCTCTTCTGTTCTAGTCAGGAATCAAATTTGGATTCAAATGGCTACCAGCAGAATGAAATAGCTGTGGCCTCATAATAATAGTCCTTAGATGGTGCGCCAGGCTTTGTTGCAAGCACTTTACAAATATTAACACATTTCATTCTCACAATAACGCTTCATCTTACAGATGGAAACTGTGGCTCAAAAAGGCTGAGTAACTTGCCCAAGGTCACACAGCTAGTAAGTGGTAGGGCTTTCCAGCCCATAGATTTCATCAAATCTTAACCACCAAGCCATGTGCCCTCGTCTCCAAAAGTTGCACACCCCACCTCCTACCCCTGCAGCCACAGGCTACTGCTCCCATGTCACCTCTTTTCGGACAGGGTCTGGGCTGCTGATTACAGCTGTCTCAATTACAGCAGGATGCTCCATCAGTGCATTCTCCACCTCTGAGGGCCCAATCCGATACCTGTAGAAGAGCCTGTCTTTCAGAGAACACTAGACACTCAACTTCTTGGCCAGCCCAAAAGTTCAGAACCAGCCAGAATAAAGATCCAGATTACCCTTTCCAGCCCAGAAACCAAGCTCACCCACTGGAGTTAATGATATCATCTGACCGGCCTATGAACCGGAAATAGCCATCTTGATCCTTGATTGCCCGATCTCCAAGTATCCAAAAATCCCCTCGAATGTTGGCTGCTGTCTTCTCAGGATTGTCCTGGTGACCACAGAGAGTCATAGTCACTATAACTGCAAAGCCTAAATCCTCTGCCCCAGGGCTGGCACGAACAGATTTGTAGATTGAACAACTACACATGATGGTCTTGCCCTCAGCCCTCAGATGGACCTGGAACTTTCCCTTTTATTTCAATTATTGTACCTAGTGTCTCTCAACTACTCTCCAGGGCCCAGTCTGATGGATACTATTGATTCATTTATTCACCTATGCTCTTGGGCATTATGTTGTAGTGAGCACACAATAAATGGCAGCAACTATTAGCCCTGGATTTATTTAAGTGATTATTTCATCATCTTGGTATCAGAAGGTGTGTGTTTGAGGTCTCCTCTGACCATTTTTTCAATAGTAGTGGTCTTGGTTGACTCCTTTAATCTCTGGCTTCACTGTCCATCCTCATCTGTATAGCAAGCCAGTCAGGCTTGAGGATCATCTATTTCTAATGTTCCAAAGTCTGAAGATAGGGAAGTTTCCACCTATATGGTAAGGTCTCAGTGTCATGTCTAGTATGGCTCTAAAGGATATCAATGGGGGACAGATACTTGGCGAGGGGCAGGGATGCCTTGGGAGAGTACTGCTTTATGTAGTTTGGGGATAATAAAATTTTTGACATGGAACATTTTTTGGAGGGTAGAAAAGGGTAATAGGAGAAAGATAATTCTTCAAGAAGAATTTGGGGTAGGTTAAGGATGGCAGGGGTGAAAACCCAGTTTTGTTTTCTCTCCACAAAGTGCCCATTCTTGGACACTGGACCTGTCCCATGTCCTGTCACGGTTTACCTCTTGGGAGGTACATAACTTTGCCCCCCCCATCCCTCTCAGAGTCCACTATCTTCATAGAGAATGGAGGGGAGGAGTTGGTTCCTCACCACATAACCAGAGAAGATGCCTATAGGCCTGATAGGCTTTACTCTGATGCCAATGTCTCCCTCGATGCCAGGGGGCAAGACATTGCCCTTGTCATCCAAGACCTGAAGGAGGAAGCAGATAGAAAGTAGATTCTATGTGGCTGGAGCAGAAGCATGGAAGAGCTGATCTGGTCTGATGGAAGACCCTCTTGCTCTAGTGGTGATTGAAAACAAGAACCAGAAACAAAGAGGAGCAAAGAATTTTACATCCCAACCTCTAATCCATCTACCTGGGATGGTTGAGGTAAACCTCCTTATTGAGACTGGACCAGATGACCTTGGGAAGAAAACCTCCTGTCTGTAGGAGCTCAGCAAATAGAATAGCTTCCCATGATCTTTGTAGGCCATGAACTTGGACATCAGACAGATCAAAACTCAAATTATGGCTCTTTACTACTTGACTTTGAGCTGCCTAAGTTCTATGTTTCACTGCCTTCATTTGTATGACAGAGATATTAACAGCTTATGTCACAGGATTATATGAGAATGAAGAAAAATATTTTTAAAAGGATATTAAAAATGATTATAGGGGCACCTGGGTGTCTCAGTCAGTTAAGCATATGCCTTCAGCTCAGGTTATGATCCCAGGTTCCTGGGATGGAGCCTCATGTCGGGCTTCCTGCTCAGCGGAGAGCCTGCTTTCCCCTCTGCTTTTCTCCTCCCTCTCCCCTGCTGATGCTCTGTCTCTTTCTTAAATAAATAAATAAATAAATAAATAAATAAATAAAATCTTTAAAAAATGATTACACACCGAGTGTCATACACAATTGATGATTATTGAAAAATACACCTGAAACTAATGATGTACTACTATATGTTGGCTAATTGGATTTAAATTTTAAAAATTATGATCATAGTCAGGGGGAGGGAGAAGTAGGCAATTACAAATAACACTGAATAGAGTAGAAGTTGTTATACATTTTAGATACATATATCTATGCATGTAACCATAGACACAAATTCTATTTCTTGGAATTTAGCCCAAAGAAATAATAAGGGAAAAGAACAAAATTTTAGGTAAAACATCTTGTTTAATGTTTTTACTAGTGAAAATTTTGGAACTCATCCATTGACCAACAAAAGGCATAAAGAGTAGTGGAACCATACTATCTACTACTAGGTAGTCATTAAAACTCATGTTGTAAGTAGATATTATTTGACCTGGAAAGATGGTCACCCAAGTTTGTTCAAGGATAAAAGTGAGTTACAAAATGATATGTCAAGACTGACTCTTATTTTTTTAAGTGTATATATTTATGTAAATAGCTAGCTACTTAATTTGCTATTCAAAGTGGTTTTCTCTGGATTATATAAATATGATTAATTTTCTTTTGTCTTTCCTTTCTCCCTTCCTCCCTTTCTTTCTTCTTCCCTCCCTTCCTTCTTTTCATTGTTACTCTTCCTTTTTAAATATGATTTAAATATGTTTAATTTCAATTATTTTTCCTCAGTGAACAATGTAATAAATAAATTACTGAAAAATTAGTGCATTCCCTATTTTTCCCTCCCTCCTTAGAGCCCCTAACAAACCTGCACATCATAATGAGGAATAGCAGTTCCCAGGTAACCAGGTTTGATTTTCATGTTCTTGGAAACTCTGCAAGTTAGTCCCTGCAGAAAGCGGTAGATGGATTGGCAAACCTCAGGAGGAGTCATGTGGTCACAGAAAAAACAAAGATTTAGTAGAGCAGAGCAGATCCTAACACAGTCATGAAGTGGCCTTTTCTTTGGTAGCTCCCTCTGTCCCTTTTCTTGGTTCCTCCCCCAACCCTTGACTGGAACCCCCATCCTGAGGGGTTGCACTACATTGTTGGGAAAGAATCTGACTGATTCCTCCCCAGGGAAAAGGAACTGCCAGCCTCATCATAATCTATTTAGAGGGAACTATACTATAATAGGGATGATGGACAACAAAAATCCTTTAAAACAGTATGGGATTAAATTACCTCTCATAAGAGAGCTAGCTCTGCTTGAATCCTAAAATGAATCTGACAGAGATGCTGGTATTGAAAGGAACATTCCCTAAATATTTCAGCTGGAAGTCCTTGCCACATAGCCATTGTCCTCACCCACATTTGCAAATCATATCCCATTGCTACATCATATCACTCTCTTCCACAAGCTATCTCAGGAATCCTGCCAGGGAAACCTATTAGCCACAGAGGGGTGTGGGATAAAAGAGTGGAGAGGAGGAGTCCAGAGGTACTGAGAGTCACAAGAGGCATTGGAAAAGTTGCTGGGGAAATTATGCCTCAGGGTTTTTTTGATAAGCGGTGTGGTACAGAGCAATATGAATTCACCTCATGCTCAAGGGGCCCCAAGAGTTTCAAGAAGACATCTCAGCAGGTAAGGTGGGGTTTGTAGCAGGTTCTTCTCCCTGTTCCTCACTTTAGTCTGAGCAGCTTAGTACAGAGGATAACATACTTGATAAATTCAGGTCTCTGCTGAAATGTTACCTCATTAAAGAAGACCTCCCTGATATCCATATCTGAAATACCAGTTCCTCAGCCTATCTCACCCCATCTCACCTGCTTTACTTTTTTCCATAAAATGTCTGTCTGCCATGTTATACATCTATTAGTTTATGTCTCAACACCCCCATTTCCACTGGAATGTAATGTCCAGGACAGTAGGAGCTTTGGCTGCTTTGTTGATGCTAAAACAGTACCTATTCCATAGTAGTTGCAAAATAAATATGTATTGAATAAGTGCATGATAAGTAGTGGCTCATATTTTTATTATCATAGAGCCTTTGGAAGCCCACCAGGTTCACCAGCACATGGTTCCCCTAGGAGTAGGTACCGTTTCCGTCTGGCCATACAATTCTCGGATGTCCAGTCCTGTCCGGGCCCTCCAGTTCTCCAAAATGTCTGGAAGGAGAGTATCCCCTCCACTGTAGCAGTTCTGTAGATGTGGTAACTTGTAACTGAAGGAGAGAAGAGAGGTAAATATTCACCCTGAGCCTCCCTAGAACCAACTCTGTCCAGGCCTAGAGAGGATTCTAGGTACTTTAATGATGAGGTAGGCTTCGCAGGGCAACCCATGCTTAACAGGTCAGAGAGATGAGCATATGTGTATGTGGTGGACACAGGAGGATGGGCCAATAAACCCACAGGCTCTTACCAACCCCCAAAGCCTCATCACCTAGAAAAATCCTGTTGTATCAACATCTGGTAAATGATGGGTGCTCCTACAAAGTTGTTGATTGGGTAGCTGGACAGCACCTGGAGGGAGAGAGCCGACTGACACTAAGCACCAGGTTAGGTACAGAACTTACCAGCCTGCATAGTGGTTGCAAGCATGGGTCCTGGAGTTGGGCTCTGGAAATCTTACTTTCTTCATTCTATTTCAGACCAAATTCTTAAGTCAAAAATAATAGAGAAATAACCACCTATCATTTTAAAGAAAGGATCCAGGACTAATTCGGAATATTTTTGTCAAATTCTGGCTCACTATTCCTGCCAATTTAATGACCAGCCCCCATTAACACACCTCTAGAATTATGTAAACCCCTAGTCACCAAGGGAAGGAGCTCAGTTACTGTTGCAAATCAGACATATTGTCTTGGTTAAGTCACTTAATCTTCCAGGACTAGCTTTGTTAACAGATAAATTCCAGCCCTATTTTCCTGAAGATATTTTTGGGACATAATTCAGGTAGAAAAGTGCTTTGAAAAGTTAAAAGCACTGGGCTGCCTTGGTGGCTTAGTCAGTTAAGCGGCCAACTCTTGGTTTTGGCCTGGGTCATAATCTAGCCTCTTGTTGGGCTCTATGCTCAACAAGGAATCTGCTTGAGGATTCTCTCTCCCTCTCCCTCTCCCTCTCCCCTCCCCCTTCTCATGCTCTCTCTCTTTCTAAAGTAAATAAATATTTTTTAAAAAGAAAAATTATAAGTACCTATAGACAATTCAATAGAAATGTTACTAAAAATAGCTAGAACTGAATACTTGCCAGCCCCTGTGCTATCTCATTGAATTCTCACAATAACCTCATGGAGTATGTATTATCAGTCCCATTTTAAGAAGGGAAAACAAAGAGGTTTAATTAAGTAATTTGCCCAACGTCATACAACCAGCAGTGAGTGGAACCAGCATTACTGGCCTGTACTTTTAACTGTTATGCAACACCAACTCCATCCCATGTTTTGCTTCACACATACTTTATTACAAAGAGTGGTTCAGGCAAAAATGTCTAGAAAAAAAATGACTAACATTAGCACATCACACAGTTATTTCCTCTGAGTGTTCTTGATGAACTGGTATAAGTGATGAAAATTTTCTCATTTTCCTTATTGCTTTGCCTTGCAGGAAGCCCAACATGCAATCAGCTACTTATTTGCTATACTTCTCCTTACTTTTCTTAATTCCACCCTCTCAACCCACTGAAATCCCCATCCTATATTTTCCTAATATGCTTTACAATTTTACATCTGTTTTCTATTTTTGACACTTAACACAGCCACTTCAAATCCTTTCAGAAGGAGGCAGTTACTCTGTTTAAATTTGTTTAAAATAGGGAGTAATGGAACCATCTGTAAAGAATCTCTTGAGAGAACCTAGACCATGCTTGACCTTTGATCTTTAAGTATGCCATCCATGTCTCAGTTTGCTCCCAGGGTCTCTATTGCCGGCCAAACAGAAATCTGAGTGAGCCATTAATCACTTCAGAGACCCGAAGGCCTCAGAACATCAACGGTCCAATTCTCCATCACAAGTAGAATCTAACATAGTGTATGACTTTGCAAGCAAAATAAACCCATTTCCATGGCTTTGATGGTACAGGGTCATGTAATATATAAATATTATTTAATGGCTGACCCTTGAATTTCCATAGGAAAAACTCTACCTAATATTCAACACCAAAAAGCAAGAGCCCATTAAATATGTTTTGGGTAATGAATGGCCTATGATGACTGCCTCCTAAACATATTTCTTTTATCTGTATATGGGTCTCTCTGCTTTCTTGGATCAGGAGCTCAATGAGGGCAGGGACTTTTCCATCTCGCTTACTGAATACTGTCTATCCATGTGGCAAGACTTAGTAAAAAAAAAAAGCCGAGTTGAAAGAAACCATAATAAATTGGAGTGTGCAAACCCTGAACTTCTTCTGACCATCTGGTGCAAACTGGATCCTATCTTACCTTTAGAATGATGACTGGGTCAAACTTTGGCAAGAGATGGATAAATGAACATGCTCCTACTGCCCAAGGTTCCAGAAATGAAGCCATGATGTTCAATATCCAAGCTGTGTCTGATATGACCCATATTATGTCAGAAGGCCGCATGTCTGTCCATACACTGAGAATATAGAAGAAATACATTTGTATATACATGAGTGCATGATGGGATAGGTGGAGATTGAGTGTGTGGTGGGGGGAGGTGAAAGTGTGTTTGCATACGTGTATGGATATCTAAGTGTGTGTGTGTGTGTGTTTGTAGCACTGTGCATAACTATAAGGAGGCAGGGGGAAGGGGAGTTGTTCTATACACACACACCTATTTCAAGAAGAAGCGAGTATTCAGAAGGTGTGATCCCAGTAGACTTGACTTAACAGATAACTAGGTCTCATTCTCATTTTATCCCCAGAACTTAGTAATTTGGGGCATGAGGTAACTACCCAGAAAATGTTTACTAACAAAAGACATATAAGTTAATATTCTAAAAAAAGTGGCCTTGCTAAGTTCAAGTTTGGCCAGATAGACCTTTGGTTTTCTTAAAGAATCATGAATTGCCTGAGCACAGTGGAAGATATTATACAGAATGAAATGTGTCTCTTTCTCTCTTCAGACCAGAATAAAAGTTGTTAGCCCTGTCTTAGAGCAAAAATGATTCAGGCTAGACACAAAGAACTTCCCTGTGCCTGGGAATCATCATAGTCTCTTACTGAAGATGATTAATATTTTCAGCTCTGTAGGGAAATTGTGTCCTATTGGGACCAAATTTTGAGGTGAGGGGTGGAAATTTAATATCTTGCATTTAAGTGATTTATCACTCCACCTTTTGGAAACTGCATTTTTACTATAGCTCTTCTATTAACTAATTTAATCTTCTGGCACTACAGGTTCATAGATGGGACATTTAAGTTTTTGAGATTTTTTTGCATTAAAATATTTTTCCAGTTCTAATAATAGACTTAACATGATAAGCAGAATATCCTGAAAAAAGAAAAGAAGACTCTGAATATCTCTTAGTATTATTGCATGACAACCTTGGCACAATATTTTCTGATTCCTTTGATGAGGTTGATATATAGCAAAAGGTAATTTTGAATTATAGAATCTCAGATCACCTCATTACAGTTGACGCTTGAACAGTGTGGGTTTCAACTGCATGGGTCCACTTACATGCAGATTTTTTTCAATAGAGTACATGTACAATAGTGTAAATGTATTTTCTCTACCTTATGACTTTCTTAATAAAATGTTCTTTTCTCATGCTTACTTTATTGTAAGAATAGAGTATATAATGCATATAACATACAAAATATGTTTACTATTTATGTTATTAATAGGGCTTCTGGTCAACAGTAGCCTATTAGTAGTTAAGTTTTGGACTCCTAAATCTGGGAAACGAACTAGGGGTGGTGGAAGGGGAGGAAGGCGGGGGGTGGGGGTGACTGGTTGGCGGGCACTGAGGGGGGCACTTGGCAGGATGAACACTGGGTGTTATTCGGTATGCTGGCAAATGGAACACCAATAAAAAATAAATTTATTATTAAAAAAAAGTTTTGGAGTAGTCAAAAGTTATCCCTGGATTTTCAGCTACACAGGGGCAAATGCCCCTAACCCTTATATTATGCAAGGGTAAACTATAATCCAATTATAGCTTCTACCTCAACAGATTTGAAAAGTAATTTGATGCTGATATCCAAAATGCCCTCCTGGAATGTGGGTGGCATCCAAACAAAACCAGCATTCCAAGAACAAGATATAGATTGGACTGGGAGGGGGAAATGCATATATACCCTGTGGTAATCCCATTAGACATATGGCTTAAAGTACTCAAAGCTCTGAGTACTTGGAGATATCAAGTTATCCGAAACAAAAATCCCACCAAAGGTCAATAGATACCCAGCTTGCTAAGTTATGCTCCCTCTTGCCGCACTTCTCGACTGTCTTTCTCAGAAGCACCAGATGGTAGCCCATTCAAAGAGAACTGTACTTGAGCTTGGTTAATTCTCAAGCCCTGTAGTTCTCTGTAGAGAGAAAGGTTTTCTCTTACCCAATATCCATTTTGGCCTTCATGCCCAGGCTTGAGTGGGAATGTTCTGCCATCTTGGGAAGGCCAGTAGTCCCACTGGTGAAGTAGATGGCAGCTGCTTCTTGGCTTCCAGTCTCTACACAGCAATGAGTGGTAGATGCTCCTCTGACAAAGACACAGATTGTCACATTCTCAGATGCTCTCTGGACACCAGATGTCCTGGCAACTCATCTCTTCTCACATTCCCCCATACTGGCAAGGGCAAGTCAGCCAATGCACTTCAGAAGGTGTGCTTATGAATGGTTAAGATCAAGGGATTCTGAATCAGTCACACTTGGACTCAAATGCCACTGAAATGTGGCACTTTTACTATGTGACTTTGGACTATTTCACTTCTCTGAGTTTCACTTTCTATATCTGTGAAATATCATCAATAATACCCATCTCATAGAGTTACTGAGAAAACTAACTGTAACATAAAGAAAATGTGTTATTCAGCAAAAACTCAATAAATGTTAATCTGATTGTTGTTAGGAGCCCTTGCATGATACCAGGTAAATAGTAGGTGCTCATTTAGTTTTAGTTTTTGCAATACAACCTCTTCTGTTCCCTTGACCTCCCTCTCTTGCGCATCTCCTCTAGTGTCCCAATTTCAAGTCATTAAAAGCTGGTTGCATGTTGTTTCCTTCTCTGACAGTTATCGTTAAAATAATGATGTTAGAAAAAGCTTTTGTTCTCCCTAAGGGTTTCCTAAGATCTATGTCTCTAATGGAGGGAGTCCAAACATGTAACAGGGAAACTCATTCTTCCAGCTAAGCTTGCCATATGCTGTTGGAAGGACTCAGAGTTCTCTGCTTTAGAAACCTAGCTGAGATATGCAGAGGGTGAGAGAGGATATTCAGTATATCAGCCTCCTCTCTATTTTACCTCATATGCTATTGGCCTCACCTCTGATTCCTGCCAGGTTTTCAGTAAACAGCACTGAACATTTCAATCCACTTCGTAGTGCTTCTGGTGTGGACTATGGGTGATTCACTTTGTGCCCTAGGATTTCTCTGTTGCCATCATGGCATGAGACTCCAAGCCTGCTCTGTATGCATGCATGTGGGATGATACCCCCATCCCCTGTACAACTCTCTACCAATGGGGTTAGGTGCTAATGGCTCAATTTTTGTCAGCCCTTCATTGGATAATCCTGAGAGGCATTCTGTGAGGTCCCTGCATGGGTCCTGAAAGCCCACTTGCCCCATGCAGTGACTTGATAATAAACTCTTAAATTAGCTTTTCCTTCTTCACTGCTTCACACTCCCCAGTCCCATGGTCTGTTCCCTGGACCTCCCAAATAAAGCACCTACTCATAAGTTCAGATTCTACCTTTGGTGAAAACACAGGCTGAGACATATAAATACTCACCGTAGTAGTGTCCTAAAGTCTAGCCACCCATCCCGGCTTTTCTCAGACACCAGTAGCTTCGTTTTCAGAGAAGGGCAGTCAGAGGCTATGGTGTCCACTAACTGGGCCACTTCATCCCCAGCCACGATGGCCCTGGCTTTAGACACCTGCAGCCTATAGAGAATGTCCTTGGTTCTCATTTGGATAGTCCCGGGAATGAAGACGAGGCCTAGAGAAGCCAAATGTCTTAGAGAGAACTGGAAAGGAGGATTATTTTCTGCCCTAGAAAAGCCTGGTGTAAACAACCAGTGGGGAACAAATGGGGAAAGAGAGGTTGGAGAAGGGGTGACCAATGGGTGATATCAATAACAAGGCATCCAAGGTCAGAGAGAGATTTGAACACATATTTCCTGGGGGTGTTAGAACTATAAGGGGTCTACCAGGACTACAGAAACTGAGTTGCCTGATATGCCATGGATAGTCTAACACACACACACTTACACACACAATGCCCTAAAGGAGTTTCCTGTTTCAAAAGACTTTCACACAGTAATTAAACTAAGGAAAGGCACTTGAAATTTCTCCATCCTGCAATGCAGGTCCTGTTCTAGGGCCTGGTTACTTCACCTGGAACACTGAATTTTCTTGGGGAAGACAGATCTTGGTTTTCTGTTTTTGTTATCTGTCTTGATGAGACTCTGTTAATTTTGTTTATTCTTTGGACAATAACTAGACTTACAGTTCAACATTCACAGAGCTGATTTCACACATTCCTCCTTATGGAACAGCTTTTACCCCTGGTTCACTTTCTTCCCATTCTTAACACTTCAGGATCCATATTGCAGATCTGTTAACCGCCTCCAGTGTATCTCCACCATGATAGCCATGTTGAGTCAGGGACACAGAATAACCTCTCCCTCACTGACTTCTCCTTCCCATAATCTCTTAGTGCATCATCTTCCTTGTGGGGCCTCAAAGGCCTACAGTTGTTTCTACTTCCTCTGATTATTCCTACGTCTTGATCATACTTACATCTTCCACCTTATTGATGAGAATACCTGTTATATGTGAGGGAGGCCAGGATGGGTAGGGTGAGAATGAGGGTAGGTTGTACAGGAGTTTCTGTGACTCTTTCTTACACCTCCTCTCTTTCATATCTAAAGGTTGATGATTCCTGAATTTCTGTCTCCATCTCAGATGTTGTGCTCTTCAATGCAACTTCTCACTTCCCATCCCTTTTCTTTTTCTCATACATATTTTTGATTGAGATATAATTGAAATATAACAGTGTACTAGTTTTAGGGGTACCACATAATAATTTGATATATGGATATATTAATGAAACGATTACCATTCTAAGTTAACATCTATCACCACACATAATTACATTTTTTTTCTGGTGATAACTTTTAAGATCTACTCTCTTATGGGGAAAATTAACGAGGCAGGAAACCACAAATGTTGGAGAGGATGCAGAGAAAAGGGAACCCTCTTACACTGTTGGTGGGAATGTGAACTGGTGCAGCCACTCTGGAAAACTTGTGGAGGTTCCTCAAAGAATTAAAAATAGACCTGCCCTACAACCCAGCAATTGCACTGCTGGGGATTTACCCCAAAGATGCAGATGCAATGAAACACCAGGACACCTGCACCCCGATGTTTCTAGCAGCAATGTCCACAATAGCCAAACTGTGGAAGGAGCCTCGGTGTCCATCGAAAGATGAATGGATAAAGAAGATGTGGTTTATGTATACAATGGAATATTACTCAGCCATTAGAAATGACAGGTACCCACCACTTGCTTCAACGTGGATAGAACTGGAGGGTATTATGCTGAGTGAAGTAAGTCAATCGAGAAGGACAAACATTATATGGTCTCATTCATTTGGGGAATATAAATGATAGTGAAAGGGAATAGAAGGGAAGGGAGAAGAAATGTGTGGGAAATATCAGAAAGGGAGACAGAACATGAAGACTCCTAACTCTAGGAAACAAACTAGGGGTGGTGGAAGGGGAGGAGGGCAGGGGGTGGGGGTGAATGGGTGGCGGGCACTGAGGGGTCACTTGACAGGATGAGCACTGGCTGTTATTCTGTATGTTGGCAAATTGAACACCAATAAAAAATAAATTTATTATTTAAAAAACTACTCTCTTAGTGACTTTTGAATACACAAAACAGTTCCCATGCTGTACATTACATTCTCTGGATGTTATGTTATAACTGGAACTTCTCATCCCTTCTTGAAAACCACATGGATACCCCATAACTCAATAGTTACCAAACTGAACCTTCCATCTTACCCTGACAGCCCCATACCTACTTTTCCCTGTGGTCCTCACTTCAGTGAAGCCCACAGCACCCACCCAGTACCAGAGTATCTATGACTTCTCCATCTCTCTGGCTTTATTCCTCTATCATATGCCATTCATCAAAAAATGGTGTTCTCAGTTTCCTCCTAATTACCTCTTAAATCCATCCAATTACCTCCATCTCCAAAACCCTATCCAAGGTTGAAGCTATCATCATTCCTTATTTCCTGTCTGGGTTTCCCACACCTGCTCTTGCCTTCCTTCATCCTATCAATATGCACCATCCAGGGTGACTCCTAAGGAACAAAGTATGATCATGTCACTCAATCCATCCATGCTTTTCCATTCCTCACTAGATAAGGATGCAAACCCCTCACCATGGCTCCCAGGACACTTCCCATCTTTCCAGGGTCACTTGTCACTACTTTATCCTTGCTGCCTCTAAACACGCAGATATCATTTCAGTTTTTTGCATAACTTGCAAGGTTTCTTCCTCTCTGTGCTGTTCTCTCTGCTTGGGGCATTCCTCTCTGCATCTTCTTCTGGCTGAATCCCACTTATCCTTCAGATCCTAGCCCAAATATCACTCCACTGAGACTTCAGTGGCCCCCTCAGATTTTATAATAGCGGTTGGCAAAATTTTTCTGCAAAGAGCCGAACAGTGGGTATTTTAGGCCTTGTGGGCCAGATGCTCTCTTCCTAACCACTCAATCTGCCATTGTAGCACAAAATCAGCTACAGACAATACATAAACAGGACATGGCTGTGTTAAAAAAAAAATACCCTCTATTTGCAAAAACAAGCTGCAGGCCAGATTTGGTCTATAGGTCATAGTTTGCCAACTTTTTTCTTCCAATAGCTTCTTATGAAATTCTTGTGCCACTTATCAAAATTGTGATTAAATAATTATGTGTGCAATTAATAGTTTAAAGTTATCTCTCTCCAAATCTCTTTAAGCCCCATGAATTTATATTCCATGTTTTGTTTACTGTATTAGCAACCTCTAGCACAGTGCTTGGTGCAGTTTACTTAAATAATTGGAAGAAGGGTGGTATTTCCATATGAGGAGAGACAGCATGCTATGTAGAGGGGGCATCTTTTGGGAGGGGCAGATGGTGGAATTTCTTTGCCATCAGCTTCACCAGGGAAATAGTAATCAGGCCAGGTGGTCATTTACCAACCTGCTCGCATGCAGCCCAGGGTCACTAGCCACCACTCAGGCACTCGGGGCAGCACCGTCACCACACGGTCCCCACGCTGCAGGCTACATGCCCCTGAAAGGACATTGGCTGTCTGCTGGCTGAGTTCACTCAGTTGGCTGAAGTTCCACACTATTTCATTTCCATCACCGCTCACCCACCATAGGGCTGGGCCTGGAGGTCGCTTGCCAGTCTGAAGAAAGAGAACACCTGCTGATCAGGGTGGGCTGGCTCACAGACATGTAGAATAAATCCTGTCTTGGAATTGTCACATCAATGCTTAGTAAACTTTTTGATCTCAGGACCGTTATACACTCCAAAGAGCTTTTATTTATATGGCTTTTATCTATCCATATTTACTATATTAGAAATTGAGAACTTTTACAAATGTGTACTTTTACAAATAACATTAACAAGCCATTATATCTTATCACAAATATGTTTCAATGAAGAGTGTGTACTTTCTAAAACAAAAGAAAGTGGCTTTGTTTCACATTTTTCCAAGTCTCTTTAACACCTTTAGCACCTTTAGCATAGAAGATGGTTGGATTCTGGTATCTGTTTCGATCACTTTCTTTCTTTCTTTTCACCTGATATGTATATATTCTCTGGAAAATACCACTGTGTACTTGTCAGAGTATGACAGCAAAAAAGGCAAATGTTATTTATCTTAGATTTATTTGCTTGTTATCCTCCCTCTATTCATGTATATATTTTTGTTTTTCAATTATGGCCAAATATACATACCATAAAATCTACCATTTCAATCATTTTTAAGTGTACTGTTCAGTGGTAATAAGTGTATTTGTATTACTGTGCAATTATCACCACAATCCATCTTTCTCATCTTTTTGGGTGGAAACTCTGTCCCTATTATACAAGAAATCCCCAGTTCACCCTCCTCCCAGCCCCTGGCAACCAGCATTCTACTTTCTGTCTCTGAAATTGACTGCTCTAGGAACCTCATATAAATGGAACCATACATTTGTCCTCTGACTAGTTTATTTCACTTAACCTAAAATCTTCAAGGTTCATCCTTGTAGCATACAATGGAAATTTCATTTTTTAAGAGACTGAACAATATTTCATTATATGGATGTGCCACATTCTGTTGAATGGACAAATTCATTCATTTACTGACCCTACCTTTTGGCTATTGTGAATAATCCTGCTATGGACATGGGTGTACAAATATCTTTCCAAGACCTTTTCAAGACCCTGCTTTTCATTTTCATCCATTTCCATGTATTTTTTAATTTCTTCTTTGATCTCCTGGTTGACCCATTCATTGTTTAGTAGCATATTGTTTAACATCCATGTATTTGTGGTCTTTCCAATTTTTTTCTCGTGGTTGGATTCAAGTTTCACAGTGTTGTGGTGCGAACATAGGCATGGTATGATCTGTCTTCTTGAGGAGCTGCCCCACTGTTTTACATGGAAACCATACCATTTTACAAACCCACTGGTAATGCACAAGGATTCCAATTTGTCTTAGCTTTGTTCTGAAATAGTTTTGATTTCACAGATTACCCTGAAAGAATCTCACGTATCTTCCAGGATTCCATACCATAGTTTGAGATCAGAACTACAAAGTCAAAGATAAAATTTAATAGTAATCGTGTTAGATATTTCAAAATTCCTCATAGTTGCATCATTTTGCACTTTGACAAGTAAGGTGTAAAAGTGTCATTTTTCTCATAGTCCTGTCAACAGAGCATGTTGTCAAATTTCTGTATTTAACTAAATGGTAGGTAAAAATATTATTTCAGTGAAATTTTATATCACTCTTATTATGAGTGGGGTTAATTATTTTTTCTTATATTTAAGGGCCATTTGAGTTCACGTTTTTTATAAAGATTTTATTTTTAAATTTATCTCTATGCCCAATATGGGGCTTGAACTCACAATCCCAAGATCAAGAGTCACATGCCCTACCAACTGAGCCAGCCAGGCACCCCTGGATTCACTTTTCTGTAAACTGTCCATTCATACACCTTGCCCACTTGTACATTTGGTTGTATCTCTCTATTTTTGATTTCTAGGAGCTCTTTTTGTGTTGGGAATATTAACTCTTACGGTGTCATAGGAGTTGAATATCTTCCCCTGATTGTCATTTATTTCTTTATTTTATTTATGGTATTGCTTGTCTATGTAGTGGTTTTATTATATTTATGTAGCTAATTTATTAAATCATTTCTTTTATGGATTCAGAATTCTGAATCATGGTAGTAAAGACCTTCTTCATTATTCTAAGGAGATATAACTTTTAAAGAAAAGCCAGAAACCTAAATTTTTATCTGAAAATTTTCAATTTTAAAATGTTGACTTAGGGGGCAGGGCAAGATGGCAGAGGAGTAGGGTCCTCAACTCACCTGGTCCCACCAACTTACCTAGATAACTTTCAAAACATCCTGAACACCTACGAATTTGACCTGATATTTAAAGAGAGAACAGCTGGAACGTTACAGAGAGAAGGGTTTTCACTTCTAGCAAGGTAGGAAGGCGGAAAAAAATAAAATAAAAAAGAATCAAGTGGGGGAAGGGCACTGCGAGATGCCCAGCTAAGGCCAGGTAGTGAGAGCCTCTGGGACAGGAAAGCCCAGCCCCGGAGAAGCAGGAACTTTAAAAATCCACACCGATTCTTCCCAGAAGGAAAAGTGCTCAGCAGGGAAATCAGGCAGAATCACAGGGGGGCAGTGAAGCCTCCAGTTTCCCAGAGTCACTAATAGAGGAAGTGCACCAAGGGGAGAGCGCACCACAAACCGTGGGCTGATCCTGGTAAAGGGCTGGAGTGCACCTGGCGGGGCATCTGGGAGAAGTCTATCGGTCAGGCGGGCTGCTCTGGATGGAGGGGTCTGCACTCTGCTGCCTTCAGGAGATGTGGGCCCCAAAAGCGCTATTCCAGCAGCGCAGGGTCCTGGATCCCAGGGCGCTGGGGGACACAGCGCACGATTCCTCACCCCCCAGGACAGGCGGAGATGGGGAAGGCACAGGACAACGAGAACTCTCCTGCTGCTGGGAGCCCCCAAACTGTGCAGATCAAGGGCCCCCACCAGCCCGGGAGCTTCTAGGCCAGTGCGGACTGGGAGACTGCATTAGTTACTGTAGGGAGCGGACTCCAGAGCTGGAGACCTGGCTCCCGCCGTTGTCGTTGCTCCTCCTTGTTTCACCACGTGCCTGGGAGAGGCGGGGCCACCAGAGAGCAGGAGCCTCACAGGATAAACAGCTCCCACTGAGCCCAGCACCCAGAAGGGGGGGCATCTCCCAGGTACACACACCTGAGAATCAGCACAGTAGACCCCTCCCCCAGGAGAACTGCTGGAAGAACAGGGGAAGAGCAAGTTCTTGACCAAGCAGTGCTGGAAAGCTCCCGGGAAAGTCGAGGGATCTAGTATATAGAACTAGAGGGTACCCTCCCTTACCCTCCTTTTACCAGTACAACTCATTTTTATATCAGACTAAAAATTTCCAATATATTTTCTCTTTTCCCACCTTAACTACAATATTTTACCTCTTCATTTTTAAGTTTCTGTCTTTTTGACTTTCATATTTCTACAATTACACGTCCTAGATATATTTTCCACTACTAGATTGCCTTCAACATAATCAATTCAATTTCGGGAGAGAAAGGAGATTTTTTTTTGGTGTGTGTGTGTTTTGTTTTTTCTGCCTCATTTTGTTCTACAATGGCAAAAGTTAATACCTTCTAAAACATAACCAGCATGCACCCAGCACCAAGTGATATACCATGCTGGTTCATTCTGTGAGATTATATTCTCTCTTCATTCCCATTCTGCCCCCCTCTTTTATCTCATTTATCTTTTGGTGGTCAATGTTGGGGATTTCTACCGTATTGCTGGTTTATATGAATTTGGGACGGAGCCTCGTCTAACCCACAGAACTTAATACTCTCAAAACCAAGAGATAACCTTCTAGAACCCCTCAGGTAGACTACATCCTCCCTCCACTACAACTTCTTCACCATCTCCCAGTTCCCCACACTTTTTTCTTTCTTCTCTTTTTTTCCCTCTTTACTTTTGCTTTTTTATCTTCTTTTTTTTTCTTTTTCTTTGGGATTCTTGGCCTTGTATATTTTACTACTTTGCTTAAAATTTGCTTTTCACTTTAGTGGTCCTTTTGTTATATTTCTTTCTGATCTTTGTTTTCATTTTCTGGTCTCTGACCTCATCAGAATCATCTAGGGTGAAATTTGCTTAGGCTAATACATGTGCTTAGGCTGTGGTTGATATTCTAGACTCATTATATAATTATAAACTGAGAATATACTTACACTTAACTTTCAGGGCAAGTTTTGCACTCAGCCCACTCATAGACCACTCCTCACTGAACAAAATGACTAGAAGGAAGAATTCACCACAAAAGAAAGCAGAAACAGTACTACTGTCACAGAATTAAGAATATGGATTACAATTCGATGTCAGAAAGCCAATTCAGAAGCACAATTATAAAGCTACTGATGGTTCTGGAAAAAAAGCATAAAGGATTCTAGAGACTTCATGACTGCAGAATTTAGATCTAATCAGGCTGAAAAAAAAATCAATGAAATGGGATGCAATCCAAACTGGAGGTCCTAACCACGAGGTTTAATGAGGTGAAGAAAGAGTGAGTGGCATAGAAGACAAGTTGATTGCAAGGAAGGAAGCTGAGGAAAAAGGAGAAAAACAATTCTGAGACACCATGAGGAAAGGTTAAGGGAAATAAATGATAGCCTCAAAAGAAAGAATCTACGTATAATTGGGAAAATGCAGAGAGGGACAGAGGGACAAAAAGCATAGTTGAACAAATCATAGCTGAGAATTTCCCTAATTTGGGGAGGGAAACAGGCATTCAGATTCAGGAGACAGGGAGTCCCCCCCACCCCAGAATCAGTAAAACCGGTCAACACCTCGACATATAATAGTGAAACTTGCAAATTCCAAAGATAAAGAGAAAATCCTTAAAGCAATGGGAGACAAGAGATCCCTAACTTATATGGGGAGAAATATTAGATTAACAGCCAACCTTTCTGCAGAGACCTTGCAGGCCAGAAAGGGCTGGCAGGATATATTCAGGGTCCTAAATGAGAAGAACCTGCAGCCAAGAATACTTTATCCAGCAAAGCTCTCATTTCAGAATAGAAGGAGAGATAAAGAGCTTCCAAGATAGGCAGAAACTGAAAGAATATGTGACCAGCAAATCAGCTCTGCAAAAAATATTAAGAGGGACCCTGAAAGAGAAAGAGGAAGCCCAAAGAAATAACCCACAAAAACAGGGACTGAATAGGTATTATGATTAAACTAAATTCATATATTTTTGGGGAGGGGGAGTTACATTAAATAACCCCACAGTTACATGATTTCATACTCCATAAGCACAAAGAGGTAACACTGCTATAATTATAAACTGAGAATATACTTACACTTAACTTTCAGGGCAAGTTTTGCAGGGTATTACCCATACATGTCCATGGGATGAATCATAATTAGAAGTCTGATGTGGGTGAATGGTGGCATAAAACTGAACTTGTTGGCTTTCTCACCACTACTTATTGACCTAATTATTCACAAAAGCTCCCAAACTTATGAAAATTTAATAGGAAAAATCCTACTCATCCTGCCTGTATAAGCTTAACTGTCATTTGCCACTTTTTAAATCCACAATAATTTATTTATTTATTTTTTTAAAGATTTTATTTATTTATTCATAGAGACAGAGAGGGAGGCAGAGACACAGGCAGAGGGAGAAGCAGGCATCATACAGAGAGCCTGACGTGGGACTCGATCCAGGGTCTCCAGAATCACGCCCTGGGCTGCAGGCGGCGCTAAACCGCTGCGCCACCGGGGCTGCCCATAAATCCACAATAATTTAAAATATACCCTGGCCTCACACCCTTGAGATGTGACCTATTTAAATTAAGCATACTTAAGTAGTGATATTCTTTTTTTTTTATTGGAGTTCAATTTGCCAACATATAGCATATTACCCAGTGCTCATCCTGTCAAGTGCCCCCCTCAGTGCCTGTCACCCAGTCACCCCAACCCCCTGCCCACCTCCCTTTCCACTACCCCTTGTTCATCTCCTAGAGTTAGGTATCTCTCATGTTCTGTCACCCTCACTGATATTTTCATTCATTTCTCTCTTTTCCTCTTTATTCCTCTTTGAATAGTAAATGTGAATGTGAATGGACTAAATGATCCCAACAAAAGATGCGGGGTTTCAAATTGGATAAAAAAGAAAGATCCATCTATTTGCTGTCTACAAGAGACTCATTTTTTTAACATTTTTTTAAAGTTTTTATTTATTTATGATAGTCGCACAGTGAGAGAGAGAGAGGCAGAGACATAGGCAGAGGGAGAAGCAGGCTCCATGCACCGGGAGCCCGATGTGGGATTCGATCCTGGGTCTCCAGGATCGCGCCCTGGGACAAAGGCAGGCGCCAAACCCGCTGCGCCACCCAGGGATCCCTACAAGAGACTCATTTTAGATCAAGGACATCTCCATCCTGAAAATGAAAGGTTGGAGAACCATTTACCATTCAAACGGTCCTCAAAAGAGTATTATACTGAGTGAAATAAATCAATCAGAGAAGGACAAACATTATATGGTCTCATTCATTTGGGGAATATAAAAAAATAGTGAAAGGGAATAAAGGGGAAAGGAGAAAAAACGAGTGGGAAATATCAGAAAGGGAGACAGAACATGAGAGACTCCTAACTCTGGGAAACGAACAAGAGGTGGGTGAAAGGGAGGAGGGCGGGGGGTGGGGGTGACTGGGTGATGGGCACTGAGGGGGGCACTTGGCAGGATGAGCATTGGGTGTTATGCTATATGTTGGCAAATTGAACTCCAATAAAAAAAAAACAAATGGTCCTCAAAAGAAAGCTGGGGTAGCCATCCTCATATCGGATAAATTAATGTTTATGCCAAAGACTGTGGTAAGACATGAAGAGGGACACTATATCATACTTCAAGGATCTATCCAACAAGAAGACCTAACAATCATGAATATTTTTGCCCCTAATGTGGGAGCTGCCAAGATATCAATCAATTAATAACCAAAGTAAAGACATACCTAGATAATAATACACTAATAGGAGGAGACTTCAACATGGCACTTTTAGCAACGACAGATATCCTCAGCACAACATCACCAAAGAAACCAGAGCCTTAAATGACACACTGGACCAGATGGATTTCACAGATATATACAGAATTTTCCATCCGAACACAACTGAATACACATTCTTCTCAAGTGCATATAGAACTTTCTCCAGAATAGACCACTGGGTCACAAAATCAGGTCTCAAGCAATACCAAAAGATTGGGATTGTTCCCTGCATATTTTGAGACCACAATGCTTTGAAACTAGAACTCAATCACAAGAAGAAAATTGGAAGAAAGTCAAACACATAGAGGTTAAAGAGAAACCTACTAAAAGATGAATGGGTTAACCAGAAAATTAGAGACGAATTTAAGAAATTCATTGAAATTAGTGAAAATTAAAATACAACAGTTCAAAAACCTTTGGGATACAGCAAAAGCAATTCTTAGAGAGAAACACATCGCAATACAAGCCTCCCTCAAAAAATTGGAAAAAACTCAAATACACAAGCTAACCTCACACCCAAAGGAACTGGAGAAAGAACAGGAAATAAAACCTACACCAGGCAGAAAGGAGAGTTAATAAAGATTGGGGCAGAACTCAATGAAATAGAGACCAGACGAACTGTAGAACAGATCAACAAAACCAGGAGTTGGCTTTTTGAAAGAATTATTAAGACAGATAAACCATTAGCTAGCCTTGTTAAAAAAGAGAGAGAGAGACTCAATAAAATCATGAATGTAAGAGGAGACATCACTACCAATACCAAGGAGATACAAAAGATTTTTAAAATGTATTATGAGCAGCTACATGCCAATAAATTAGGCAGTCTAGAAGAAATGGATGCATTTATGGAAAAAAAAACACAAATTACCAAAACTGGAACAGGAAAGAATTGGAAACCTGGAAAGGCCAATCACCAGGGAGGAAATTGAAGCAGTCATCAAAAACCTCCCAAGATACAAAAGTCCAGGGCCAGATGGCTTTCCAGGGGAATTTTACCAAACGTTTAAAGAAGAAACAATACCTATTCTACTAAATCTGTTCTGAAAGATAAAAAGGGGCAGAATACTTCCAAACTCATTGTATGAGGCATCATAAGCATCCTCATAGCAATCCTTAAAGACCCCACCAAAAAGGAGAAATATAGACCAATATCCCTGATGAACATGGATGCAAAAATTCTCAACAAGATCCTAGCCAATAGGATCCACAGTACATTAAGAAAATTATTCACCATGACCAAGTGAGATTTATCCCTGGGATGCAAGGTTGGTTCAACACTCATAAAGCAATCAACGTGATAGATCATATCAACAAGGGAAAAAACAAGAACCATATGATCCTCTCAATAGATGCGGAGAAAGCATTTGATAAAATACAGCATCCATTCCTGACCAAAACTCTTTAGAGTGTAGGGATAAAGGGAACATTCCTCAGCATCTTTAATGCCATTTATGAAAAGCCCACAGCAAATATTCTCAATGGGTAAACACTGAGAGCCTTTCCCCTAAGATCAGGAACACAACAGGGATGTTCACTCTCACCACCGCTATTCAACATAGTACTAGAAGCCCTAGCTCCAACAATTAGACAAGAAAAAGAAATAAAGGGCCTTCAAATTGGCAAAGAAGAAGTCAAACTCTCCCTCTCCACAGATGACATGATACTGTACATAGAAAACCCAAAATACTATATCCCAAGATTGCCAGAATTCATACAGGAATTTGGCAATGTGGAAGGATACAAAATCAATGCCCAGAAATGGGTGGGCATTACTATACATTAACAATGAGACTGAGGAAAGAGAAAGAGAGGGAATAAATCCCATTTACAACTGCACCAAAAGCATAAGATACCATGGGATAAACCTAACCAAAGAGGTAAAGGATCTATACCCTAAAAACTATAGAACACTTTTGAAAGAAATTGAGGAAGACACAAAGAGATGGAAAAACATTCCATGCTCATGGATTGGAAGAATTAATATTGTGAAAATGTCTGTGCTACCCAGGGCAACTTGCACATTCATTGCAATTCCTATCAAAATTCCATGGACTTTCTTCAGAGAGTTGGCACAAATCATCTTAAGATTTGTGTGGAGTCAGAAAAGTCCCGAAATAGCCAGGGGAATATTGAAAAAGAAAACCAGAGCCAGGGACATCACAATGACGGATTTCAAGTTCGACTACAAAACTGTGACCATCAAGACAGTATAGTCCTAGCACAAAAACAGACACAGAGGCCAATGGAAGAGAATAGCGAACCCAGAAATGTGCCCTCAACTCTATGGTCAACTAATAATCGACAAAGCAGGAGAGACTATCCACTGGAAAAAGGACAGTCTCTTCAATAAATGGTGCTGGGAAAATTGGACAGCCTCGTGCAGAAGAATGAAACTACACAACTCTCTTACACTATACACAGAGATAAACTCAAAATGGATGAAAGATCTAAATGTGAGACAAGAATCCATCAAATCAAAAAAATCAAAAAATAAATTTAAAAAAAAGAATCTATCAAATCCTAGAGAACACAGGCAACACCCCTTTTGAACTTGGCCACAGCAACTTCTTGCAAGATACATCTATCAAGGCAAGGGAAACCTATGCAAAAATGAACTATTGGGACTTAATCAAGATAAGAAGCTTCTGTTTTTTACAGCAAAAGAAACAGTCAAGAAAACTAAAAGACAACCTACAGAATGGGAGAAGATATTTGCAAATGACATATCAGATAAAGGGCTAGTTTCCAAGATCTATAAAGAACTTATTAAACTCAACACCGAAGAAACAAACAATCCAATAATGAAATGGGCAAAAGACATGAACAGAAATCTCACAGAGGAAGACATAGACATGGCCAACAAGCACATGAGAAAATGCTCTGGATCACTTGTCATCAGGGAAATACAAATCCAAACCACAATGAGATACCACCTCACACCAGTGAGAATGGGGAAAATTAACAAGGCAGGAAACCACAAATGTTGGAGAGGATGTGGAGAAAGGGGAACCCTCTTGCACTGTTGGTGGGAATGTGAACTGGTGCAGCCACTCTGGAAAACTGTGTGGAGGTTCCTCAAAGAGTTAAAAATAGATCTGCCCTACCACGCAGCAATTGCCCTGCTAGGGATTTACCCCAAAGATACAGATGCAGTGAAAAACTGAGACACCAGCATCCCAATGTTTCTAGCAGCAATGTCCACAATAGCCAAACTGTGAAGGGAGCCTCGGTGTCCATCGAAAGATGAATGGATAAAGAACATGTGGTCTATATATACAATGGAATATTACTCAGCCATTAGAAACAAGGAATACCCACCATTTGCTTCAACATGGATGGAACTGGAATGTATTTTGCTGAGTGAAGTAAGTCAATCGGAGAAGGATAATCATTAAACGGTTTCACTCATACAGAGAATATAAAAAATAGTGAAAGGGATTATAGGGGAAGGAGAGAAAATGAGTGGGAAAAGTCAGAGAGGGCAACAAAATGTGAGAGACTCCTAAATCTGGGAAATGACCAAGGGGTAGGGGACGGGTAGGTGGGCGGGGGGATGGGTTGACTGGGTGTCGGGCACTCAGGGGGGCATATGATGGGATGAGCATTGGTTGTTATAGTATCTGTTGGCAAATTGAACTCCAATAAAATTATACATAAACAAATGAAAAGGGAAAAAATGTTGACTTATTACTACTACTAATTTTTTCAGAGTTCCCTGCACCATGGGCCATCTTCCTCTAGAGGCCCAGCATTTGTGATATGCACATCAAGGCTGTGTCATGGGACCTCAAGCCAACATCATTGTATGACTCCATTTGATTGCCATGTTCCACCTCTTCCCATATACTAGCCAGGAATTCATCTTCCATGCTCCAGAAAGGTGCACAGAATGTCAGGTGAAGGCAGCAGCAGGATTGGCAACGAATGGGGTGGAATTCTCGATGTCCAGGGAGGAAAAGGAAACAAAAATTTCCACATTGCTTTGTTTCTCTGATATCTTGTGATGGAGCCCTTTGAACAATCTCTGCCTATTGGCCACCCTGCTTACACACCCCTAATGACAAGAACCCATACTTTTCTGAGAAGACTGACTCAACCTTTGGTCAGTGCTGATTTTGTCTTACTAAACTCAAATCTACTTTCTCTATGATGACAGCCCCCTTCTCCTGTTTTACGCTGGGAGGTTACAACAGATCATGTATGTATTGGCAACTGTGTGTTGGCTGTCCGGGGCAGGGTGGGATGTGTTCTAGATTAATCTACTCAGGCCATGGTGGGGACGTGTTCCAGATTGATCTATCTGGTACCAGCCCCCGGGGGCTCTTTTCTGCCAACCCCATACTCTCTTGCTCCTACTTATGCTGCCTTCATGTAAAATGGACAAATTATTCATAGTTCATCATAGTACTTGACATATAAGTACTCAATGAATATTTATGGAATGAGTTGATGAATCAATGAACTTTGTTCAGTTTTGTGCCCTTTTTCTACCCCATTACCTTCTCCATGCCAGCCCAGTGATCAATCACATCACTAGCAAAGTTAAACTTGGGAGGGACCTCCTGGTGACCCCACTGCAGGGATGCCAGTTGCTTGGTATGGAGGCTGACAGTATGACTAGAGATCTGGGTCCTCCATAGGATACAGAGCCCCTGGAGTTTCCGCAGCCAATACATGGTCAGACCTGTGAAGCAAAAAGGTCACAGTGGTGAATCTTTCTGGCATAGACTGCTCTAGGTCAGCTGCTTAATGAGATTCATTGCAACCTTACAGGCTTCTTCCAGAAAAGATTTTGTGTTCGTTATGAGTAAATTGGCACTCAGCATTCAGTTCTGTTTGCCTCTGGTGTGCCATTCTCCAAAAGCACAATACCCAGTCCAAATCCTGCCTCTTTAACCCATCTGATAATTCTATAAACACCTAATTTCATACAATAAATACCCCTGTGTTTAAAATAGTGTGGTGTGGTAGAGTGAATTTTTTTCCCAACAATTGCCTGTTCCCTACAGTAGGATTTCATGTCCCCATTCATTTTTATATGACTTGCACAGTGCATGCTGGGAAAGAGATTGTATCTACCTCTCATTGACTTTGGCTTATTCATGGGATGTGCTTTGGTCAATGAGATGTGAGTAGATGAGACTGTGCAGCTGGTCAGGAACTCTTGCATTTCTGTTTTCTGTTATAAGAATAGCATATCCCAGTAGCATATCTGGATGATAGCGCATGTAGAGCTGAGCTGAAACCTAACAGCCACAGCTAACACACAAGCCCATGAAAAAAAAATATGTATGAGTATAAGCTCCTAGATGTTTGTTACTACAGTAAATACTGACTAATACAGGTAGCATCTATTTCCTTCAACTGAATCTTGACTGAGATAGCTCCTTTTTTCCAGGCATACCTCAAAGCAATTAAAAACTTTAATAATAATGTAAAGGATCTGTTATTTATCCTACTTATTAACAATAAGCAATTCTCTATGATCCATTAGTCTCTCAGGTGGTGATCTAAACCACCAATGGCTGGATCCATCCTTCATTGTCTAGGCAGCAGGAGCCAGAATGTTCAGGTCTCTGAACATTTGTGTCTCCTCTCCTATTTTCTACACAAAGAAGTAAAGATATTTTACCAGCTCCTAGGTGGGAATATTTATTACCTTTGTACCTTCTGGTTCCTCTCTCTTTCCATGGGTGTCTCTTGCTCATTCTTCTGGCCTCACCTCCTCAGGCAGGCTTCCTTCCCTGACTACTATACAATTCTCACCCCCTTTGACTGTCCTTCTCCCAGCCACTCCCTTCTCTTTGCTATGCTAAAGATACTTTTCCTTTGCCCAGTGCTGCCTCCTCACTAAGACTTGGCCCTTTCAAGGTCCCTAGCGTTGCAGAATGCTTTTTCCTGGAGATTTTTACTCTCCTCCCTAGCCCTGACATCTAGAGATCATTTAGTGACCCATTAGATCACCATTACTGACAATGGTGCTCACCTGAATAGTCCTTTGGGAAGTTTCTCCACGGATCTCTTGGTCCACCCTCCTCCTGAGCAGACAGCTCCCGGGGATTCCGGTCTCCAGTCTTCATGGAGAGCACAGCTAATCATTAACTATGGATAACCCAAGACTTAGTTGGGGTGATGGCAGTCCTCCTGCTGTGCTTATGCAATGCACAACCCCAGAGCTTGGGGATCAGCAGGGACAGTTCTTTTAATCCAGGGGACAAAGAGCAGATTTATGCTCAGGACTGACAGCAAGTTCTAGCTCCAACCAGGAAGAGAGAAACAGAGTTCCCATGGGCTTGATGTACTTTCTTTCACCTCCTTTCTTCACTTTCTCTTTTGATGATTCTGACGCATCTCCTTTGTCCACACTCACTCCATACAAGCTCTCACCCAACATGGTAGCTTGAACCCCAACTTCCTTGCTGATGAACCTCACACATGTCTCCAGCCTGGATCTCTCTGTTGCATCCCAATCTGCTTGACTTCTTCTCTTGGATATCTATCATGCATGTCAAACACACTTTGCCTAAATATTAAGAGAACTTAATTTTCTCTGTCTCTGCAAATTATCCCACTCAACCTGCTGTCCTGTCCAACTCAATTAGTATTAGCTCTTCTGTAGCTCTGTTTGAGTCATTGGGTCAGAAAAACAAAGACCTTCGCAGGTCATTGAGGGGATAAGATGAAAACCCTGAGTGGAACAATACTTCCTTAAGGTCACACAGTAAGTCAATCTCAGACTCTGGCCTAGAACACTAACTTCCCAGTAGAATGGATCTCACCTGCCTTAGCTGCTGACTGGCAGTAGATCCTCAGACCCCAAGATAAGAGCTGAAAAGCAGGGATGCCTGGGTGGCTCAGCAGTTGAGCACCTGCCTTCAGCCCAGGGAGTGATCCTGGAGTCCTGGGATTGAGTTCCACATTGGGCTCTTTGTGGGGAGCCTGCTTCTCTCTCTGCCTCTCTCTCTCTCTCTCTCTGTGTGTGTGTGTGTGTGTGTGTGTGTCTCATGAATAAATAAATACAAATCTTAAAGAAAAAAAGCTGAAAAGCAGAGGGCTCTCAGCCTCTGAGACAAGCTGTTTTCCAGAAACACTCAACAAAGAGAAAAGTTTTGCAGTTGAATAAGGGATTTTTGACATTACAGGTCACCACAGATCTCATGTCCTCCCAGATGGAAAAAGTGCCCCAATGCACAGAGATTGCCTGTCTGCTCTCACTCTAGCTATTCCTCACCCCAAAGGTCCACTCTTCAAGAGTTAGTCTGTTGGGATGCTGACCAGCCATGGTTAATACACTAAAAGTGCCCCCATGACCAGCAGGGATTGGAGCTCCCTAAATGCAGAGGTCTCTGCTGGAGACATGAACTTTGGAAATGGAGATTCACAAGCCAGGGACAAAATAAGGGTGCCAGTTACTTGGCAATGAAGGCACGGTGACAGAGACCCACATCAGAAGACTTTTGAGGAAGCCAGAGGGCTTACAGACTGTAGAAGCCAGGATCCAAGGTGGGAGTCTGGGGAGACACACTTAGACAGAATACTAGAAGCAATTTGGTTCCTTTTTATGTTTTTCTCTGGGCAACCTAGAAACAGTATGGCTTGAAAAACCTGCTTATGTTGAGCAGCAGTCCTGTCCTGGGAAGAATTCCTCACCTACCCTGGGAAAATTCATAGGCTTCTACCAACCACCTAGCCCCTCTGTCCCTGAAGGTATCTGTCCTTTCTTAAATATCCCTGAAATAAGTAGTGCTAAATACCTCAGA
The DNA here is from genome assembly GCA_017311455.1 of Otocyon megalotis megalotis. Classification (NCBI taxonomy): domain Eukaryota; kingdom Metazoa; phylum Chordata; class Mammalia; order Carnivora; family Canidae; genus Otocyon; species Otocyon megalotis. The sequence continues at coordinate 7,666 of JAEUCK010003451.1, read as the reverse complement.
ATCACACAGTCATACGTCTCTTAATTCTCTGCCAAGAAGTTCTCCCTAGTGTCTGCCCTAAATGCCTCTTGCTGTTGCTATTCTGTGCCCTCTTGTCACCTACCTAAAATGGGGCTTCAGAGTACCAGGAACAGGAAATCACCTGGACAACTCTCTCCCTCTGTCCAGTGATTTCTTTTATCTTGATCACTTTGCCACAGAGGGGAGGGAAAACAGGACCCCAGCACATAGAAGCCTAAATCCTGCAGAATTAGGTAACGAGTTGCTGTCCCTTTCTAAGACTCTGTTAAAGGACTTTAAGAAACAGTTGTATCTACTTGGGAAAGGGAGATGATATTTTCTGAAGGAATTTGGTGGCATGCAATAAGAAGTTACCTTCTGGTGGGTTCCTAGGAATCTCAGGCTCTCTCCTGGTCTATGAGGAGTCCCGAAGGATCAGCTATTCTTCCTGTTGCGTTCTTTATTGGGTGCCTAGTAGAGACATCCAAGCTGTTTACCTCTGCCTCATTTACTTCCCTGTCCTGGGGAGGGGCTACTGATTTTACCCCATCCCATCCATTTCTGCACAGCGCTAGTCTTCTTGACTTACATATCTCTCTTCTGATGTCTGGATTTGTGCTTTCTCCTGCACCAGTAACCCCCTCTTCCCTGTATAAATACCCTCGGGTTCTATAGCTCCAGTGTTTAGCTACCACTTTATCCATTACTATACAGTACAGCTATATAGAAGCTATAGATGTTCATGAGGACCAATAACCCAAAGTCTATTTGGATTTGAATTTGGCTTCCTCTGGTACTGAGCTGTGTGCTTTTAAAGTTGTTACTCCTGTCCCAAATCTCAGTCTTCTCATTTGAAAATGGGGGATGGTCCTAGGAGACCATTTAGACATGTGAGGATTAAACTTGATAGTAGGCATCAAGCTATTTAGGATACTTCTCGTAGGGGGCACTAGAAACTGCTCATCTCAGCTGCTTCTGGAGAGAGGAAGTAGTTGGACTTTGAAACAGATCAAAGTGGGCTTTTCTATTAAGTCACTCCTATTAAATTTTTATTTATGAAAGAGGACTTCAACCACCTACCTCCACTTTAACCTCCAACTGTACCTTCTAATGTTTATTTTTTTTTCCTTCTAATGTTTAAATCCTTCTTTCCAGCTTACTTTTTAACTCAGGCAAAAGACCTTGTGGGCAAAGTATCCCCTGACTCAACTGAAACTACTCCCTCAAGTACTAATAAGGACTGCCCTGGTTTAGCAGGACCCGTAGGACTGACTCCAAGGCAATGATCCACCTGACCTTTACCTCCCCCTTGCCCAAACCCACCAACCTTTGGCCCACATTTTCCATATTTAAGCCTGGAAATATTTTCCACACTTTGAAGATGGCCTTTGAGATGATAGTCTGCTGTCTTCCTGATGTTGGCCTCACTGAAATAAATTCTTTCACATTCACCACCACTCCCCTCTCTGCCTTTGGAATGTGTCAGCAGTGAGTGGCCAAACACCAGTGTCTGTTTGAGACCCTTGGGGCCAGGAGCTCTTGTACCCCTTAATCTCAGCTACATTTACTTGTTCAAAAAGAAATTAAAAGTTTTTTCTTAAAAAATGCATTCTCATATAGTAAAACATTCAGCAAATTATAGCAAGACTAGAATGGGAGACTTGGAGAATAGGCTCTGGACTCCATACACCTGGGATTCACTGACCATTCCTATTGATCGCCTACATGCAGCAGATCTGGGGAATGAGGAGTGTGGTTCTGGAATTGTAATTAGGATCCCACAGGTGGAAGGAAGCTCAAGAAAAAGTAATCTATCCTCTTAGAAATAGGGGCAAAAGAACCAACAGATCTCGTTGGTTTAGAAGTTCTGGAGCCAAGTACCCCTAGGTAAGCCATGGAATATCATCTCCCCTGGAAATAGCTGGTTTTGCCAATTAGTCAACAGATACTTATTGACTGCTGCTCTCAGCTGGACACAAAGGTGACTGAAACAGATCTCTCCCAGTTTAGAGGCGAGATAGCTACTAACACAAAAGACGATTATGTTCATTTTAGATGCTGCTAAGTTTAGGTCACAGGTCAAATCATGTCAAACCTCTTCTCAGTACTCACCAACGAATTCCAGTTTCATGCCCAAGTGTTCACCACATTATCCAAGTTCCTGCATGGTCTTTACACAGGCTCCTGTCCTCTCTGGCTTGATGTTCTGTCCATTTACCGTGCCCTCCCAGACCCACTGGCACACCCTGCCTCAGTATTATTGCACCTGCTGTTTCTCCTCAGACCACTCTCTCCCAGGTATCTATAGATAACCCTCTCTCCTTCTTCAAATATTTCCAAAGATTTTTCTAACCTTCTCAGTGAAGCTAACCTTCACCACCTACTTCAAATGGCAATCTTTCTCTGAAGTGGTTCTCCCTCCCCCACCCTTATGCAGTATTACTTTTTCTGGAATACTCATCACTTTTTAACATATTATAAAATTTGCTTATTCATTATTTCTTGCCTCTGTCTCCTCCCATTAGAATATAAGATGCACGAGGAAGGAGATCTTTGCCTGTTTTGGAAGTGATTTAGCTCGAGAACTTAGAACTGTATCTAGCATACAGTAGGTACTCAGGAAGTATTACAGTGAATGAGTAATGGCTACAAAGAAAAACACAGACTGCAGGTGTATGAAAAAAAAAACCCACACCCTGAGTGAGTCTGGGCTGCAGAAGAGGAGCCATGTCTAAGCTGGATTTAAGTTTGGACTAAACATTTTAATGCCTGAAAACGAGACATGAGAAGGAATAAAAAGATAAGGGATCTGTCCAAGGGTATACAGTCCTTTAGGTGAAGAAGAGAGAGAGTGGACATAGCGGGTCTGAATATCAGTGGCTTTGATGAAAAAAACACAAAGCTATTGTCGACTATAGGCCATCAATCCCAGCCTACTCAGCATCTCCATTATTTCTGCCACCAAATGGTTAAGTTGGGGAAACTGGGATACCCAAAAAGATCCCTAAAATGGATGGCAGGGAAAGATTTGCAAGTGACTTAAAAGCTGAGCCTTAGTACCATTGAGGCCTCAGGCCCACAAGGCAAAGTGGGTGAACAAAGGGAACACTTTCTTACCCTACACACAAAAATAAATTAAAATTAATTAAAGACCTAAAGCCTGAAACCTGAAGCCATAAAAATCCTAGAAGAGGAAACAGGTAGTAACCTCTTTGATATCAGCTGTTGCAACTTTTTTCTACATATATTGCGCAAGGCAAGGGAAACAAAATCAAAAGTAACCTATTGGGATTACATCAAAATAAAAAGCTTCTGGACAGCAAAGGAAAAAATCAATGAAACTAAAAAAGAACCTACTGAATGGGAGAAGATATTTGCGAATGACATGTCCAAAAAAGGGTTATTATCAAAAACACATAAAGGACTTTTAAAAATCAATACCTAAAATCAAATAATCCAATTGAAAATAGGCAGAAGACATGAGCAGATGTTTCTCCAAAGAAGGCACCTAGTGGCCAAGACATGAAAAGATGCTCATCATCACTTACCATCAGGGAAATACAAATCAAAACTACAATGAGATATCCCTCACACCTGTCAGAATGGCTAAAATCAACAACACAAGAAACAGCAGGTGTTGGCAAGGATGTGGAGAAAAAGGAAGCGGAACCCTCCTGCACTGTTAGTGGGAAAGCAAATTGGTGCAGCCACTATGGAAAACAGTATGAAGTTTCCTCAAAAAATTAAAAATAGGGGGCAGCTCCGGTGGTGCAGTGGTTTAGCGCCACCTGCAGCCGGGGGTGTGATCCTGGAGACCCGGGATCGAGTTCCACGTCGGGCTCCCTGCATGGAGCCTCTTTCTCCCTCTGCCTGTGCCTCTGACTCTCTCTGTCTCTGAATAAATAAATATAATCTTTTAAAAGAAATTAAAAAAAATAGTACTACCTTAGGAACCAACAATTGCACTACTGGGTATTACCTAAAGAATAAAACAACACTAATTCAAAGGGATACATGCGGTCTGCCTTGGAGGAGGGGCAAGATGGGGGAAGTGTAGGATCCCCAAATCACCTGTCCCCACCAAATTACCTAGAAAACCTTCAAGTCATCCTGAAAATCTACGAATTCAGCCTGAGGTTTAAAGAGAGACCAGCTGGAACGCAACAGTGAGAAGAGTTCGCGCTTCATCAGGTAGGAAGACGGGGAAAAAGAAATAAAGACACAAAAGGCCTCCAAGGGGGAGGGGCCCCGCGAGGAGCCGGGCTGAGGCCGGGGCGAGTGTCCCCAGGACAGGAGAGCCCCGTCCCGGAGGAGCAGGAGCTGCACCGACCTTCCCGGGCGGAAAGGGGCCCGCAGGGAGTTGGAGCAGGACCCAGGAGGGCGGGGATGGCCTCGGGCTCCCGGGGACACTAACAGGCACCTGCGCCCCGGGAGAGTGCGCCGAGCTCCCTGAGGGCTGCAGCGCACGGCGGGACCCGGAGCAGCTCGGAGGGCTCGGGCGGCGGCTCAGCGGAGGGGGCTGCGCGGCCCCGGGAACAGCTCCGAGGGGCTCGGGCGGCGGCTCCGCGGAGAGGCGGCTGCACCACCGGGAGCGCGAATCCAACAGCGCAGGCGGGAGCACAGGGCGCCGGGACACAGCCCAGGATCCGGCCTCCCCCGGGACAGGCAGAGGCTGGGAGGGCCCAGGACAGCAAGGACGCTCCTGCCCCGAGCTGAGCGGATCAGCGGCCCCGCCCCCGAGCCTCCAGGCCCTGCAGGCGGAGAGCTCCCCTCTCTGCTGTCCGCAGTTCCTGCGGGGGCTGAAGCCAGGTTTCCAGGGCTGTTGCAGCCACAGGGGCCGTTCAACCAGGGGCCTCACGGGGTAAACAACCCCCGCTGAGCCCTGCACCAGGCTAACCAAGTGCTAACACCTGAAAATCAGCACAACAGGCCCCTCCCCCAGAAGACCAGCTAGACGGAGAAGTTCCAGGGAAAGTCAAGGGACTTAAAGTATACAGAAACAGAAGATGCTTCTCTGTGGGGGTTTTTTTTTTTCTTTTTTTTCTTTTCTTTTTTTCTTTTTGATTTCTGATTGCTTCCCCACCCCCTTTTTTTCATCTTTCTTTCTTTTTCTTTCTCTTTTTCTTCTTTTTTCCTTTTTTCTTCCCTTTTTCTTTTTTCTTTTTCTTCTTTCTTTCCTTCTTTCTCTCCTCTCTTATTCTCCTTTTCCCAATACAACTTGTTTTTGGCCACTCTGCACTGAGCAAAATGACTAGAAGGAAAACCTCACCTCAAAAGAAAGAATCAGAAACAGTCCTCTCTCCCACAGAGTTACAAAATCTGGATTACAATTCAATGTCAGAAAGCCAGTTCAGAAGCACTATTATACAGCTACTGGTGGCTCTAGAAAAAGCGTAAAGGACTCAAGAGACTTCATGACTGCAGAATTTCGATCCAATCAGGCAGAAATTAAAAATCAATTGAATGAGATGCAATCCAAACTAGAAGTCCTAACGACGAGGGTTAACGAGGTGGAAGAACCAGTGACTGACATAGAAGACAAGTTGATGGCAAAGAGGAAACTGAGGAAAAAAGAGACAAACAATTAAAAGACCATGAAGACAGATTAAGGGAAATAAGCGACAGCCTGAGGAAGAAAAACCTACGTTTAATTGGGGTTCCCGAGGGCACCGAAAGGGACAGAGGGCCAGAATATGTATTTGAACAAATCCTAGCTGAAAACTTTCCTAATCTGGGAAGGGAAACAGGCATTCAGATCCAGGAAATAGAGAGATTCCCCCCTAAAATCAATAAAAACCGTTCAACACCTCGACATTTAATAGTGAAGCTTGCAAATTCCAGAGATAAAGACAAGATCCTTAAAGCAGCAGAGACAATAAATCCCTGACTTTTATGGGAAGGAGTATCAGGGTAACAGCAGACCTCTCCACAGAAACCTGGCAGGCCAGAAAGGGCTGGCAGAATATATTCAGGGTCCTAAATGAGAACATGTAACCAAGATACTTTACCCAGCAAGGCTCTCATTGAAAATGGAAGGAGAGATAAAGAGCTTCCAAGACAGGCAGGAACTGAGAGAGTATGTGACCTCCAAACCAGCTCTGCAAGAAATTTTAAGGGGGACTCTTAAAATTCCCCTTTAAGAAGAAGTTCACTGGAACAAGGACTAAATAGATATCATGATGACACTAAACTCATATCTGTCAATAGTAACTCTGAACGTGAACGGGCATAATGACCCCATCAAAAGGCGCAGGGTTTCAGACTGGATAAAAAAGCAGGACCCATCTATTTGCTGTCTACAAGAGACTCATTTTAGACAGGAGGACACCTACAACCTGAAAATAAAAGGTTGGAGAACCATTTTACATTCAAATGGTCCTCAGAAGAAAGCAGGGGTAGCCATCCTTATATCAGATAAACTGAAATTTACCCCGAAGACTGTAGTGAGAGATGAAGAGGGACACTATCTCATACTTAAAGGATCTATCCAACAAGAGGACTTAACAATCCTCAATGTATATGCCCCAAATGTGGGAGCTGCCAAGTATTTAAACCAATTAATGACCAAAGTGAAGAAATACTTAGATAATAATACACTTATACTTGGTGACTTCAATCTAGCTCTTTCTAACCTCGATAGGTCTTCTAAACACAACATCTCCAAAGAAACGAGAGCTTTAAATGAGACACTGGACCAGATGGATTTCACAGATATCTACATAACTTTACATCCAAATTCAACTGAATACACATTCTTCTCAAGTGCACATGGAACTTTCTCCAGAATAGACCACATATTGGGACACAAATCGGGTCTGAACCGATACCAAAAAATTGGGATCGTCCCCTGCATATTCTCAGACCATAATGCCTTGAAATTGGAATTGAATCACAACAAAAAGTTTGGAAGGACGTCAAACACGTGGAGGTTAAGGACCATCCTGCTAAAAGATGAAAGGGTCAACCAGGAAATTATGGAAGAATTAAAAAGATTCATGGAAACTAATGACAATGAAGATACAACCGTTCAAAATCTTTGGGATGCAGCAAAAGCAGTCCTAAGGGGGAAATACATCGCAATACAAGCATCCATTCAAAAACTGGAAAGAACTCAAATAAAAAGCAAACCTTACACTTAAAGGAGCTTGAGAAGAAACAGCAGATGGACCCTACGCCCAGCAGAAGAAGACAGTTAATTAAAATTTGAGCAGAACTCAACGAAATTGAGACCAGAAGAACTGTGGAACAGATCAACAGAACCAGGAGTTGGTTCTTTGAAAGAATTAATAAGATAGATAAACCATTAGCCAACCTTATTAAAAAGAAGAGAGAGAAGACTCAAATTAATAAAATCATGAATGAGAAAGGAGATCACTACCAACACCAAGGAAATACAAATGATTTTAAAAACATATTATGAACAGCTATATGCCAATAAATTAGGCAATCTAGAAGAAATGGACGCATTCCTGGAAAGCCACAAACTACCAAAACTGGAACAGGAAGAAATAGAAAACCCGAACAGGCCAATAACCAGGGAGGAAATTGAAGCAGTCATCAAAAACCTCCCAAGACACAAGAGCCCAGGGCCAGATGGCTTCCCAGGGGAATTCTATCAAACGTTTAAAGAAGAAATCACACCTATTCTACTAAAGCTGTTTGGAAA